>SDVV010015243.1:0-14578 GCA_016164225.1 Gammarus roeselii
TATATATATTAGGGAATTACATGGGTTTATCATTTCTACGAGAACATAACTATTCACTCCGAAAATCGACAAGAGCAACTATACGCAACATAAGTAATGATTTTCGACTTCCCTCACTGGTCGTATCTTGACCGGCGATATCAGACCCACTCGAAGGGTTCTTTATCTATGATATGCATTATTTCTCTTCTGAAGCTGTCGGCTCGTCATACCGGTGTTGGATTTATCATCTTGTTTTTTTTCTCTGATCTATTGGGTTCTAGACTAATGCTCTTAGTACACATTTTATATAAACGGATACCTTTGGGAGAAGTGCATGCAACACTTTCAATCATTACCTTGTAACCAAAATTTTGTTTTCAGTCTTCAGCGAGCTTTTTCTTGACGCTAATTTTTTAATTATAGTTGCATGTTTATGATATCGAATATTTTCAAGGTTTTTCTCACTGTTGCCAACATTACCATTCACCATATTCCCACAGATTTCGGAAATATACATAATTCTCCTAGCACTCAAACATTTGAGACATGTTTCTCTCTCTTCATGTTACATTACCAACAATTTTGAAACAATGTCAGATATACATTTTATTTTATTGTGCAATTTTACATTTCTTATACATGATACCCTCTCATTACCCCATTTTATAATTCAGTTTCCTTCTACTATAGCTGTTTTTTTTCACATGACATCTCCTCGGTATCACTATCACTGTCACTGGTCTCCATTCCACTGAAAGTATCCCACGTTTTCCCTATATTTTCGTTGTATTCTATTTCGTCTAGGGTTTGGGTGTACTCCCTCCATTTCACCCGATCTTTATACGTTCTACGTTTGGTTGTTACTGGCATCGCTCTTTCTTTTCTACTCGCCCCATGTTGAGCACTGCCTATATCATTATTTTGAAAACCCAGGTCCGGATTATTATGTTCTATCAATACACCCGTTGCATCATAAGAGCTTGTATTTCCTCGTTTATTTTTTAAGATTATCATATTCAATATAATGGTTTCCTTTGAGATGACGCCAAGCCCGAACGTCGATTTTGATTTGCATAGTTTCATCTCCGCACTGCAAAAAACACATACCCCCATGTATGTGTTATTTCAAACCTGGCGTCATCCTTCTTCACCGAAAGCACTCCGGTAACTGAATGAGTACAATTCTGAGTCCAATTTCATATATACTTTTACATGTATATACAGGGTCGTTAGCCTCATTGTGTCTGCACATGTGTCTGCACATGTGTCGACACAATGCATATATACAGGGTCGGTAGCGTCACAGTGTCGGCACATGTATCGACACAATGCATATATACAGGGTCGTCAGCCTCACTATGTCGGCACATGTGTTGACACATGCATATATACAGGGTCGTTAGCCTCACTGTGTCGACACACGTGTCGACACAATGCATTTATACAGGGTCGTTAGCGTCACAGTTTCGGCACATGTGTCGACTCAATGCATATATGCAGGGTCGTTAGCCTCATTATGTCGGCACATGTGTCGACACAATGCATATATACAGGGACGTTAGCCTCACTGTGTCGGCACATGTGTCGATACAATGCATATATACAGGGTCGTTAGCCTTACTGTGTCGGCACATGTGTCGACACAATGCATATGTACAGGGTCGTTAGTCTCACTGTGTCGGCACATGTGTCGACACAATGCATATATACAGGGTCGTTTGCCTCACTGTCTCGGTACATGTGTCGACACAATGCATATATACAGGGTCGTTAGCGACACAGTGTCGGCACATGTGTCGACACAGTGCACATATGCAGGGTCGTTAGCCTCACTGTGTCGGCACATGTGTCGACACAATGTATATAAACAGGGTCGTTAGCCTCACTGCGTCGGCACATGTGTCGACATAATAGATATATGGAGGGTCGTTAGCCTCACTGTGTCGGCACATGTGTCGACACAATGCATATAGACAGGGTCGTTAGCCTCACTGTGTCGGCACATGTGGCGACACAATGCATATATACAGGGTCGTTAGCGTCACAGTGTCGGCACATGTGTCGACACAATGCATATATGCAGGGTCGTTAGCCTCACTGT
The DNA here is from genome assembly GCA_016164225.1 of Gammarus roeselii. NCBI lineage: Eukaryota > Metazoa > Arthropoda > Malacostraca > Amphipoda > Gammaridae > Gammarus > Gammarus roeselii. The sequence goes on from SDVV010015243.1 coordinate 2,084, forward strand.
GTCGGCACACGTGTCGACACAATGCTTATATACAGGCTCGTTAGCCTCACTGTGTCAGGGGTCGCTATACCTGGAGCTAAATTCTTTTATAGCTAACGTCAGATCACCTCTTTCATCTCCGCCAACTGTCATATCAGCTACAAGTTTTTCGATTACCTAACTACAGTGCCATTTTTTAGCAGCGAACATTCGTAGCGTTCCTCAGTCAGACCAGCCACTGTCATATCCGCCAACTGGCATATCAGCCACGAGTTGTTCCACCAACCGAACTACGGTACCGTCTTACTGGTTATCACTTCAATGAAACTTTTCCTACCCAACCTAACCTAACCTAACCTAGGGGTACGTGTTTCTAGCCCGCGGGGCAAAGATACATGTTTCTGACTCGCGGGGAATATGTACGTATTATTCTAAGGCAGGTATTGCCGTTTATTTAGCTACAGTTATAACAGTGTCCGGTTACTGAAGTTTCAATAAAGTGATAACCAGTAGAACGGAAAGACTTGTGGCTGACATGACAGTGGCTGCTCTGAGTGAGGGATGTAATGATTGTGGTGCAAATGTGAGTGGGCTGAAACCAGGGAAACATTGTTTAGCGTAAAAGCACGTGTGCTGAAAGTTTTTTAGAGGTTATGGCAGTGTCCGGCCATGACAGTGAGCTGAAGTGAAGTGGCGATGGTGCGCGTGTGCGGAAATAGTTTTAGCGCGAGCGCTGGGCTCCGTGTCTCGGTACATGTGTTGACACAATGCATATATATTCAGGGTCGTTAGCTCCACTGTGTCGCCACCATGTAGACATTTACACACATTTTGTGCAAAAGGGTTACCATACACTGTCAAATGCATTAATACCTAGGCAGCCTAACCTAACCTAACCAACTTAAACAAGAAATATGTGTCATCTTTTGAGATATCCTGCTTATGTATGATACTTATTCATCGAGTGGATCAGCTTCACGGTATGTTATGTTAAAAGAACGTATCATCCTAACTTAACCTAACCTATTGTATCCAAGAAATTAGGTATTTTCGATCGACTTTTTTCATGCTTGCAGATGATTTTCAGTGTTTAAGGATTATTGCTTAACAAATATCTCCACTTGATTCTACATCTTGATCAATCCTGTGCAGTTTTGATACACACTTCCAATTTTGATCTAGCAAATTTCATCGTTGTTTGATTGTTATAGCTTTTTTTATATAATTCTTGATTTTGATCCGACACAATTCTACATCAGTTTTACACATTATTCACACCCATCAAAATAACCTAACCTAACCTAACCAAATGTACTGTTTTCAGTCATTGATATATACATATGAAGCCCTCCACACGGCTCTTCATGAAACTTTCACCTTATTCTTTTTACTTCGTGGCCACTCTCGACCCATATTAGTTAGCAGAGAGGGAAGATTTTCAATCTTAGATGGTTCGAATGTTATAAGTATTTTTCATATTTGTATACACGTTCACACAAACGAAAACTTCGTCTCATACAAGGTCTACCACATTTACTTCAATATCTCCTGACACTACATCCTTTGACCACTTGCACGGCTGATTTGCCTTTTCATTCCTATAATTTTATATTCTTGACAACGACTTCGTTTCAGATGTCGCCATACATTAATTGTAGATTTATGTCTATTCAATTGTATTTTTTTTTGCATAGATTACACGCCCCAGTTACCCCCATTACTTTTGAACAAACGACGAATCAAGCTATACCCCATCTTTCCACAACAGAATCACAATCTTGACTGAGCAAGATCTGATTGGACTCTGATTTTTATCCTACCAATCTGTAACACATCTAGAACATCCACTCCTCAATATAGGTTTATGGCAATGCATGAAACATATTCTTCTACTGATTTTGACAAATTCGATGTTACCTCCTACTTACACAATGTATGCAATTCATTGCTTATCTTTTGGGTTTTAGGATATTATAAACACTTGATTAGGGATTGACATGGATTATTACTGTATTATTAGTATTAATTACAGATCTTGCTGCCATCATCAATAACATCTACCTCATTTTTTTTATCACAGCAGGGTTCGTACAGCCACCCATACCCAGCATCGCCATGTTTCAGTTTACTCTCAAAATCCTTCATTTACTCGAGCATATCTTTGATGCGAATACCGAAGGCTGTTCCGTTCCCTCGAGTCCACAAATGTAGTGGTCCTTCTCCTTGAACCTTTATAATTCAAAACTTCTTCAATTCAATGTCATTCTGATCTTCATCATTGAGGAATTGTTGCATACGTTCCAGATTTTCTTTCGTTCCTAGGTAAAATCCGTTTCCCACTACCTCAGCTTTATTACAGTCATATTGATTTTCCACTTAGATCATATCAATTTCGAGATTTGCTTTCTTATTTCCCTTGAACTTTGTTACATATGACTGTAACCCGTCGACATTAGTTACTCCAAGCCGACTTCCTTCTTCCTTCATCCATACATGAATGTTATCTTCCACTCTTTTGATTCTTGTTTTACCCATTCTGAGAAAACTGTTATTTTCAACACTAGTCAATATTTGTTTCCATCCGACTCATATCATCTTCGGAGATTTCTTCTTCCAAAACACGTAAACTAATCTTTGCAACGTGAACATTCATTCTTGTCTATTTGAGGATGAGCTGTCCTGCTTCACTTGCACTCAACGTAACTCTGACTCCAATCTCGGCATGCAGCTAACTTTTTGTAATGCGATTGCAGTTTTTTTTTTGCAAAACATTGGGCCTATCGTCGATCGCCTTGGATGCGGTCGCACCTGCTTCGCCAGCAGCGAATTTACTTTTACTAGAATACTTCTAATAAGATGTCTGCATTGAACATGTTAATCTGTTGTCATATATTATAGTCCCGATAATACATTGACCATCATGCTATGGTCAATTTGTTAACCGGACTTTCATTTATCACGTTTTTATAAAGGGTAGTTCCGAAGTAGCCGGGTGGGTAGCGTCTTTGACTGCAGTGTCATCCTCTGGTGTTGCATGTCATGAGTTGGAGCGTTGTTAACTCCCGCGGTTCTGAACCGGGGAGATTAGGCGACTCCCCGTCCTCAGTGACGGTCTGACTTGACATCCCTCCGAATTGAGGGAAAATGTCTAGGCCTATACATGCATTTAAAAACACTACCCATTTCATTACTGTATAAAATAGATGGAACTGATCTCCAACGATGTCATTTCAACATTGCCGTTCCACTTTACAGAGATTTCAATGTGATAAACATTGCTGCTAATTCTGAGGGAGCTAACAAAAGTAGTTAACAAGCACTGACATGAGATAATTGCCCATCTTGAATTGATCAGTGGAGATGGACCCATTAATCTAATATAATGTCTAATTCTGTCTATTTCAGTAATTAAGTCATTACATGGTCGCCTGGCTGAACCATGGTCGCCTGGCTGGACCGTGGTCGCCTGGCTGGACCATGTAGTCGCCAAATACTTTAGTGTCCTCTGTTGTACAAGAGTCAATCAAATTAAATGGTCAATGTTTGCGCTATTTACACAGAACTGTACTGCAATCGAGGCACAATACGTCGATTGACTTCACAGCCAACGTGTAAGTATTAGGTGCTGTGAGAATGTCTTATTGCGTTACGTACGATTCATTGGAAAAGTATCGCAGGCCAATATTAGACGACACAGGTTTCCGCGAACATGATAACTTAGATGCATCGGCCCTTCTGGTATCAGATTTTCAACCGAAAATGTAACTAATTTTTCATATGAAATACTATCTCATAAATAAATTATTATTTAAATTATGCCTACACTTAATAAACTGGAAAATATCGTGGTGATTTTAATGATTGCTCACAATGTGCGCACACTTCGGAGTAGCTCCCCGTGGCTCGAGTCAGAGCTCGGATGAAAATGGGACCTTTTTAAAATGGAATATAATCTGTAGACACGACTTCCGAATTTAAGTTTTGGTTTATTAGTTATCAGTGATTGTAAAGTTGACATCAATTTTATAGTAAAATATATCAGAAATATAAATCGGATAAGTATAATCTTTTTTAAAGCGACAGCATCAGCGAAATGAAGTATTGGCATCTACCGAGATTTGGGTTACTGTATACAAATACATAAAACTCTAGTACCACTTGATCGATCAATTCATGCGAAACGTAACAAACATAATCTGGTTTAGACGATTCAAGATGTTGAACACAAATATACGGAGATGAGTAAATTTCCTTTGCTGCTTTATGCCATGCCCGTAGGTTATGGAAGTAATGTGTATTAGAGATCGAAAAAAACGCATTACTTCAACTTCAATTCAAATTATATAAATAGAAATGTGATTCTTTCTTGAACATGTAGTAATATATCTCGTTGGTTTATTATATTTCAAACAATTAGAAGTGTTCCACCACTTTCAGTTCTTAAATATTACTTATTAGTAGCAGTATGTGAATGAATAACCTCAAGATTGCAATTATTCTTCAAAAAGGAATGATCATTTTGCTTCTACAACTGAAGTAATATTTCAGAGCTGTTACAATCAATTTTCAAAGAGTTGGCCAAACAAAATTGTTGCTCCGTTCAGGACTGATTGTCATGAGGAGTGACTTAGATGCGATTTGAGCCTCATTTCTACCGGAGCCATGTGGAATGAAAAGCTATTTATTGTAGTTTACCTAACTGAATCAATTTCCCTAATTACACTTTCATTGTATTCCATCGTAGTTATTGCTATCGACTCTATTGCATCAAAACAATCGTGATTTTGTCGTAGATGAATCGTCTAATAGGCTTTCATACAAAGTCTCAGCAGCCAGCGGTTGGCGCGTGGAGCTGAGTAGGGAGATGCGCAGAATGGCGGGCGGGGCAACCTGTCTAGTCTATAAATCTTGGCCACACCCTTGCTGAACACGATGCCCATCTCTATGAGAAGCTCGAAAAAATAGTTATAAATAATCGTGAGACTGTCATCTTCGATGATTTCACACTCCGGTATTTTGATAGGGTGATCATGACGTCACAGGCCCCAGGCAACTAACTAACAAAGTTTCTATCTTCGAAAATGGCATGACCCAGAATGTTCGAGAGCCTACACGGAGGAACAACCAAATGCTTCTCAGTTGACCTAGTCATGTCAACTGTGGAGCGCTTGGTCGGCAACAAACTAAGAGGTACTGACCACAACCTGATGGAATTCATCATTAAAGTGCCCCGTTCATCCCCCCAGGGAGCTGTACCCCGAATTTGTTCGAGCTGATTTCTAGGGGATGGGAGAGCATCTACGAGCACTTAATATGATTGAAAAACTCAGATGAGTCACGGTGGATGCTTGCTGCTGCCGTATCCTCAAGAAGAGGGCTTGCGAGGCTGGTGACCGATGTATATTCACAAAGACAATTGATCCCGCCTAAACGAACAAGCCTCCTTGGTGGAAAATCGAAATCGTAAGGGCCTTAAATCGTCGCGCTAACTAAATGCGCAACGATTGACGGATAACAGGCGGGCGCAGTGACAAAATTACATCGCGGGCCTGTAGGACTTCCACCAGTATTTCAAGCGCACGAAAAAGAGAAACACAGCTGACAGCACCGAAGAGAACCCTAGAGAGTTTTACGCTACGTTTGCCCGCTAACGGACGATGGTGACGTTCACAGGACGTCTATGGCTTAGCCAGTGTGCTGAACAAATTATTTTGCTTATTCTTCACAGTTGACAGCCATGGCAATGTCTCTGCTGGGGATATCATTCGCAACAACATTGCGAGAAAAAGTTGGGAGGCAGCTCAAATTACTGAACATCTGCAAGCCGATTGGTCCTGGTGGACTCCACCCATGAGTTGTCAGGGAAGGAAACTCGAGAACAATAATTGGCGGATACTTGGCCCATATTTTCAACTTATCGATTTTGAGTGGCGAGATTTTTCAAGAATGGAGAGCAGCTAATGTCACGGGAATTTTCAAGGGAAGAGTTTGACAATCGGCCAGCAATAAGCGATCGATCAGTTCGACGTCGGTTGTGATATGAGATAATTCCGTCAATCACCTGGAAGATAACAGCCTAAGCCACGACACTCAGCGCGGCTTCCGTCGGAAGAGAAGCTGTCTGACAAATCTGCTGGACTTTTCAACAATCGATCAACGTGTACGATCACCACAGGACAGTGGATATCATCTACCTAGACTTTCAAAAGCCTTCGACTGGTTGCCGCACCAAAGACGCACAAAGTTTCTGAGCTCGGTTCTCAGTAGCAACTTATTTCTCTGTCTGCGTGCCTTGCCAACAGGGCGGGAGCAAAGAGTTAGCATCTATGTGAACGACACGGAAGCGGGGCTTCTGTGCAAGATATCTGAATTTACCGATGACACAAAGTTCTGCCATGCTGCATAGAGGGAGCGGGACAGACTCATGATCCAACAAAACTCGATTTGATTTGATTTGAGCCCCATTTCCACCAGAGCCTCAACGTAAGTCATAATAGGCTCCCCGGTAGGGCGCGACCGTCGTTGATTCAGGTAAGTTCGCACGGCCTCGCGTGCGAAAATAATAGTCATGGCAAGATGAAGTCAGTGCATATTTCAATTGCGGCACACTCGCATACTAGCACGTACGAGAGAGTAAAGAGTTAACGCGCATCTTCGTAAAATGTGTTGTTATTTCTGTGCGTAATGGGGTGGAGAGACCACCTCACTTGCACAGGTGCTTGGGGCTTAGACAGCTTCGTATAGTTCGGTGTATTTTCCAAAAGCGATAAGCTTTTTACGGTAGGTTGAGTCCGTGAGTAGGCTTTGTAGGTTGCACGGGGGATTTAGGAACGCTCGTCGGACTGCCGCGAGTGCGTTCCAATCCGTCAGTAAGTGTTTCACGCTGATAGCTACTTGCTGGTAACAGGGGCAAGATGACGCGTTTGATCCCATGTCGACATCCATCGGATGGTTGTGCGTTATCCGCGTTTGTCCCGTGCACAAGCGGTTGATGAGCACTTGGTCCTTTCTGTTGGTGAACTTTGTTTCCCAGTTTCCGACTGAGGGTCTGACTGCAAAAAACAATTGTCCACTCTGTTGCCATATTTCATCCCATCGGGATGTTATATGGGAGTTGATGATAGGAAACCAATTCCGGTAATGTATTGCGAAAAATTGTTCTTAGTGAGTAGATGCCAGTTTAGCAGGTGAGTCCGCAAGTTCGTTTCCTCTTATTCCCGCGTGCCCGGGAATCCAGCAGAATTCCACTGCCTGACACGTCTCTCTCATCACAAAGAGATCGTGCTGCGTTTTACATGGCACTGGATGTTCGTAGTGCAGTGCTTTAAGCTGGATGAGGACACTCAGACTGTCTGAGAATACGACGTATTTGGGGAAGCGATGTGTTTTTTGCAATAGAGATGGCTAGTTCGAGTGCGTGAAACTCCGCAGAGAACACCAAGGCCTCAAACAAAACTCTAAAAACTCAATGAATAGTCAAAAGTGTGGCAAATGTACTTCAATATTGTAAAATGTACCGTTATGCACACGGGTGTCCCTATGCCAACTTCAAATAATCAATGGCAGGAAGTGATCTTGCAGGTATTGACCGTGCAACAGCGAGAATTGGGCGTCCTAATTTCGAAATATTGAAACGGGACGCGCACATCGAAGAAAGTTTTAAGATAGCAAACCGCAGCTTTGGTTTAATCTCATGTATCTTTCTCTGCAAAACGAAGGTCATAGAGCGACCGTTGTATAAGTCGCTTGTCCGTCCCCACCTCGAGCATGCAGTCCGATTCTGCTCTCCACACATGAGGGGGGACAGCCAACCAGGAACGCATTCAGTATCGTGCTGATAAGCTCATCCCGCAGCTACGCCACCACAGCTACGAGGATGGGCTCAAGGAGCTTGGCCTCCACAATCAAGCAACAAAAGTTGAGAGGCCAGCTAAATGAAACCTACAAATAATTGAGAGGATTCAACAATGTGATTCAGTATTCGTGACAAGGACCACACCATTCATACCCAGAAGAACGGGGCGAAACTCGCGGAAAAACGTTTCGCTACGACTACAGCGCAACACTTTTTCCGATCGCAATCTCGCGAGTTTGGAATAACTTACCAGATGCGATAGTTGCCTCTGAATCCGTGAATGCGTTGAAAAACGCACTCGGCCAGCATTATGATACGTAAGACGCTCGTCACAGAGAACGACACGTCTTGCCCGGGACCTGCCAAAATCTTTTCTATTACATTATTATTAACAATATTATTAGTAGGTTGCGCACGACACGGTTCTCATCTGAATGATAGAGAATATTATTATTATTAATATTTTCAGTACTTCGGTAAGATTATTCTTAATAGGATCCTTATAGATGCAGTGCAGTTGGAAACTTTCACCTCTTCATTTTGCTAGGTTAGTGTTAGTGTTAAACAAGCTATTATTACTTTCAGAAAGTGCTCAGCATGAAAAAGTGATTGAAAAATATCCGAAAAAATATCCGAAGATCAAGAAGAATTTAATCAATTTGCCACGCTGCCGCGTTTAAGGTCAACAGCTGAATTTGACCGCTGATAAATGAGCTAAATTTATGTATTGTTAGGAAGTGAAACTATTATATAGCAACAATAACCTGTTTCTATAGAAGTACAGCAGCTTGGAGAGTTTGCGCAAGTAGTAGTAGTACTAGAACGTGTTCATACATGCAGAATGGCAAAATGATCTTCTTCTTCAAAACGCTAGTCATTCGCGCGCATTTCTTCAGATGGTAATTATTAATACGATCCAGAATATGCATTAGTCTATTCTGACGTTTGTTTTTTAAAAGGACCATATTCTACAGTAATAAATGGCAAACAGAATTTCGATTACTAATTATTATAGTAATTATTGTTCAGATCGAAACGGTTCAACGAATTGTATAGTTAACATTATTATTATCCATTATTATTGTGAGTCCGCAACGGCAGATTGCAATCAACCCTAAGCCCTTATCAGGGTCATCTATTCCAGCAAGAAGGGGAGGACATCTGCTGCCCTCAACCAGCTGATAAGCAGGACACGGAGGTCAAAACGCCTGCTCCACGCAAACAAGACCTAACCGGGGTGTCTGGTGCTACTTGCATCGGCAACGGAAATGACTTGGAAGGCGGGAAATAAGATAAAGTCGACCGTAAAAGAAAACGAACTAAACACCTCGTTGGAGCAGGTCGAAAGACATCAAAAGGCATCTTTCCCTTACAACGAAGCAGCATATATGTGTCCATCAATGGGGATATCACTCGTGAGCAGATTGTGAGTGAGATTTAGAGACTAACCGGAGATGGCAGCTACACAGTAGAGAAGCTCAATCGTCTCGGCAAGTTTAGTGCCTTCAGAGTCAGTGCAAGCTACCTGGAAGTTAAGCGCCTCAAATCACCGGATATGTGGCCTGCAGGCGCTCGCGTCCGGAAGTTCTACGAGAGCAAGAAAAGCTTGGAGCCCTCCAAATGAAATCAGGAAAACGATTATCTTCAAACCAAATGCAAACTTCTCTAGGAGATCTTTGTCTGGTCACCTTTAACTGTAATGGGTTTAACAGTGCAGAAAGCGTTGTAAAACAGCTGTGTACAAATAGTGATATATGTCCGTTGCAAGAGACATGGCTGTTCAAGCACGAGCTCCTTATTAGTCTATCAAGAGATTGCAAAGTCCATTCCTTCTTCATATCTTTAATAAATTCAGAAGAGAAGATACTTAGAGGACGCCCGTTTGGTGGACTAACCTTTCTGAGATCTGATAGAGTGAGTCCATTTATGAAAGTTGAGCAGTACAATGATGATTGGATCCTTGGGTTATCTCTGAATTCAGAGGGTATGTCTATTCTATTTATAAATGTGTATGTGTCTTATGCAGCTCAACATAATGTGGAATTAGTAACTGTGTATAATTGGAAGTTAGAGGCAATCCTTCGCGGATCAAGACATGATCATGTATGTGTTATGGGGGATTTTAATTGCCACCCAGGCCGCCGCACATTTAATGAGTGGCAGATTCTTCTGGCATAAAATGAACTAGATTTTGTGGACGTGTCACTGTTACCCCGGGATACACACACTCATGTTAATCACAACGGGAGAACTGTAAAATGGTTAGATCACTTAGCCCTTACCCCCGCAATAGCCAACAATATTACTAGTGTGTTTGTGGAGAACTACACGCCTCTGTCTGATCACTTGCCGCTCCATGAAGAGCTCTCATTACATACACTCCCTGTCATGGTTAATGGGGATACAGCCACACAGTCCAATAACTGGCAATTTAATGATAAAGCTAAGACCAATGTATTCTGTTCAGTACTTATCAATCAGCTTGGGAGCTTGCCACCAGAGGTGCTGCGGATTCATGTTGCAGCTGACAGAGGCAAGTTAGACGAGCTCTACGAGTGTAAATGTGGTGCAGCTGACATGGCTGGCAGAGCAGCTCATGGAGAGCGAACGCCAAGGGGAAGGCACAGGACACCAGGGAGGAACAGGCATGTGGCTGACTTACACGAGGCAAGCAAAGCATCCTATGTTCGGTGGCGTGATGCTGGCCAACCCCGAGCAGACTTATTGTACAATGGAACGAATAGATCGAGTAATGCCTGTAAATACGCACTGCGCTACTGTAAGAAACACGAGGATGATTTACGTGCAGCTAGTCTGTCAGAAAAAAATGGTTTCTGGGCGGATGATTGATTTTTGGAAAGATATCAAAAATCTAAAACCGAAAGACGGCTCTGTTTCTCAACCTGTTAATGACATAGTAGGGCCGAGAAATATTGCTGATATGTGGCGCGACCATTTTCATGGTATCGTGAACAGTGTCAACAACAACACTGACTCGTTTTTTTTAACGAGGCCCTCAATCGATAGTGATGATGATTATGATGATGTTTATATGTGGGAACTCAGAATCGCTGTCAAGAAATTAAAAATTGGCAAAGCTGTGGGAAAGGATGGTGTACCTGCCGAAGTATTCATGTATGATCCTGTTCAACTTCTTTCATGTCATGTCTATTTCCTTCACTGGCTGTATTAAACTTAATTACCTTCCTTACTTACTAATGGATGTTGTTGTAAAACCCATCATAAAATTGAAGACAAAATGTGCGACCGATAAAGATAACTACAGACCAAAATCAATTGCAACTGCTGCATCAAAGTTACTAGAAATAGTTATCCAGAACAGGCTTGAAGACTGCCTGAAAACAACGCCCAACCCATTTGGGTTCAAGCCTCAGCATGGGATGAAAATGGCTATCTTGACATTAAAGCAGACGATTAATTACTTTTGTCAGTGGAGGGTCATCCATGTACCTTTGTTTTTTTTTGTTCTAAAAAAGCATTCCAGCGTGTCAACCACTGAACACTGTTCAAGAAACTTATTGAAAGGGGGGCGCCAATTCACATTGTTAAGCTACTAAAGTACTAGTACCAGCAGCAGGAATGTGTAATACGATGGGGAAGCACATTGCCAAATAGGTTTGAACAACTAATGGTATAAGTCAAAGAGGCCTACTCTCTCCTCTCCTTTTCAATGTGTATGTAGATAGCTTACATGACCGACTATCTCTAAGCCGTGTTGGGTGTCACATTGACGGTTGCTGTGTTAACGCGATTAGCTAAGCAGACGACATGGTCCTACTGGGCCCACATGCCGATGCTATTAAGGCAATGCTAAATATATGCGAGACTGAGGCTGCGAAACTAGTCATCGAATACAATACCAGTAAATCAGTGTGTATGCTAGTGAAACCACCCAACCAGAGGTTCCACTACAGAACGGACGGGGTACTTAGCGGAACCCCGCTGGAGTATCAAGACACTTTCCCTTACTTGGGGCATTTAATAACAAATAACCGGTGTGATAATGACGATATCTCTTAACAACACCGGAAGTTAAATGCGGTCGGCAACCAACTTATGAGAAAATTCAATTTTGGTACAACGGATGTTAAGCTGCAACTTTTTAAAACCTTCTGTTATCCTATATACTGTAACTCATTGTGGTTTAAGTTTACCAAGGGTACTATGAGCAAATTTCAAGTAGCATACAATGACATTCAGGAGACTGGTGGGTGTCCCAAGAAGAATGAGTGCTAGCCTAGTATTTGCAGGATATGATGTTTTGATTTGATTTGATTTGAGCCTCATTTCCACCAGAGCCCCAACGTGAGTCATAATAGGCTCCCCCGTAGGGCTCGACGATCATTGATTGAAGCAGGCTCGCACGCCTAAGTGTGCGAGAAAAAAACAAAACAACGCTTTCAACGTTAGAAAAAAGTGAAAGTTTTAGCAACGTCAGACGCACGCTGGTGCGCAAAAGAAAAAACGCTTACTCGAAACGGACCACCGCTTCCAATCCTTTAGAAGATTAAGTGTGATATGTACGCACCCTAGTGCGTACAGGTAGCATCTTCGAGATTAGTACAAGATCAGTGGCTACACGGGCAATAACAGCTCCGGAAGCAACGCAACACAATATTTACAGCTACGCGGTTTAGTTG
>SDVV010015244.1:0-14578 GCA_016164225.1 Gammarus roeselii
GGATGAATATGCGTCACTCCGAGGAGTGTGCGTCACTCCGAGGAGTGTGCGTCACTCCGAGGAGTGTGCGTCACTCCGAGGAGGAATATGCGTCACTCCGAGGAGTGTGCGTCACTCCGAGGAGGAATATGCGTCACTCCGAGGAGTGTGCGTCACTCCGAGGAGTGTGCGTCACTCCGAGGAGTGTGCGTCACTCCGAGGAGTGTGAGTCACTCCGAGGAGGAATATGCGTCACTCCAAGGAGTGTGCGTCACTCGGAGGAGTGTGCGTCACTCCAAGGAGTGTGCGTCACTCCGAGGAGTGTGAATCACTCCGAGGAGGAATATGTGTCACTCCGAAGAGTGTGCGTCACTCCGAGGGGTGTGAGTCACTCCGAGGAGTGTGAGTCACTCCGAGGAGGAATATGCGTCACTCCGAGGAGTGTGAGTCACTCCGAGGAGGAATATGCGTCACTCCGAGGAGTGTGAGTCACTCCGAGGAGGAATATGCTTCACTCCGAGGAGTGTAAGTCACTCCGAGGAGAAATATGCGTCACTCGCAGGAGAAGTGGGTACACTCCAAGGAGGAGTGCGCGTCACTCCGAGGAGGAATGTGCGTCACTCCGAGGAGAAGTGGGCGTTACTCCGAAGAGGAATGTGCGTAACTTCGAGGAGAAGTGGGCGTCACTCCGAGAAGGAGTGCGCGTCACTCCGAGGAGGAATGCGCGTCACTCCGAGGAGGAATATACGTCACTCCGAGGAGAAGTGCGCATCACTCCGATGAGGAGTGTGGGTCACTCCGAGGAGAAGTGGGCGTCACTCCGAGGAGAAGTGGGAATCACTCCAAGGAGGAGTGCGCGTCACTCCGAGGAGGAATATGCGTCACTCTGAGGAGAAGTGCGGGTTGCTCCGCTTGTCGTCATAGCCGTTGGAAATGAATCGGATAGGAAGATGATAATTTCAAGCGGGTAAACAAGTCATCCGAACTGTTATGAAATTAAACTCATATGGGAGTAACGAGATATATGGATAATAATACATTACAAATTTGATGATTCTACTTAAATAGCACATTAATAACCAGGATGCGTATCCAAGGATCACATAACAGCAACGGGTATAGAGTTGAACAGCGAAATATTGCTGCGCCATGGTTTACCAAGAGCCCCATTACAAGCCCGGCGCATCTACCGCGTATTGATGAGCCAAAATAGCGGATATGGCTGTCCGAGCTGATTTTCGTCAATGAACAGGATTGGAAGTGGGAGTAGCGCATTTTTATGTTACCAAATCAGCATCATTAAGAAACGAGCCAACAACTTTAATAAATGGCACTCGATTAGGTTTCCATTGATTGCTGGTGTTGGTGGTGGAGTGAGGGGTGCCCTGCTGTGCTCGCAGATTATTCATCCTTTATTGGGCTGTGCAACCGTCAGCGGCTATGTGTAGAGCAACGGTTGTGAAGCAAACAAGTACACACGAAGAGACAACTTCAATGTTCTAAACATAACGGTGGGGACATGGAAATGTGTGTTCTGACGGCAGTTCACACAGCCAGCCAGCCGCCATTGTTAGAATCGTCGATCCGGACAATGGCGTGGTGTGAGTAAAGTGGTACACGTTGTCCGTATCGTCGATACGAACAATGTCGTGTTGTGTGGTGTGATTAAAGAGTGACGCCTGAGCGGATGGCTCCCAGCAGCGAAGTGAGTGTCAACGATGGTGCTGGAGGAGAGAGTGTTAGAGAACTATCTTCTGTATTTTCTTAAAGCCGGAAATGTTCCTCCTCTGTCAGACTTGATAAAACTTGCAATGGGACAGAGGCGCGAAACATCCAGCCAGCGAGCAGCTAACAGCCTGCGCTGTTGAAAGGCCAACAAATGCTGCTGCAAACATACCATTTTCTCTGCTACACTCATCTCGCACGACAGCGTTCGCTTCGGTTTCATTTTGCGCATCTGTTCCGTTTGAGGAATAAACATGTTGAATTTAATAATCACTCAAATTTGACTGACCTTTTAATTGGTCCATTGTATAAGGAAGTTATGAATTTAATATATATTCTCGCACAGTGTATAATCTCCATACATTGTACTGCGAAATCTAGTTTCACTAGGCAATGATTTCGCTGGATGCCAACCAGTCGGTGATAAAGTGTTTTTGTGAAGAAACTATTTTGGTATACAGCTTGTATGGAGATAATACACTGTATGAATGACTATATTCTTACCTTCGTTAAGATGCGACTTGCTGTTGAAAGAATACATTTAGTAAAATTGCAGTAGTTTATTTATTCCACGTGTAAAATTTTCTAACGGAACAGACAGACGAAAGTGCGCCGAGTTGAACGCTGAGCCGCTGCCTCTTGGCTCAGCCAACCTATGAGGAGGAGAGCGAGAACGTAGCTGAGATTCGAGCGATGTTTTTAGCGTGCAGTTCCTGCAACGCGCGGCTGTGAAGACCCCGGTGGTGCGCGCTGTCTAGTTACTGGTCCTCTGGCATCGCACAATTCTCGCGATGCCTGATCTTACGCGCCTCTGGCTCTTGTAGGAGCACCAGACAAATGCGACTACAAACATAGAGAGGATTCGATTTGATTTGAGCATCATTTTCACTAGAGCCTCAACGTGACGTAGAGAGAAGACATCGGTTGTTGAAAGTTCATTGCTGCAACAAGAGCCGAAACGTTTAGAGCAACAAGTCTCCCAGAAGGTAAGCAGTAAAAATATAAAAGTAGAGTCTTTCTGACAGTCGAGGATGCACTCCCTTTAGTCACGCAACCGATTGCAACTCTTCCTCCCGGATTACGCAGGTAGCCTTGTTGACCTCCCCCCAAAAAAAGTTTATTCATACACAGATAGTATGTTCTCCGTCTGAAACAATATATTTATAAATCGTAAACCTGAAATAGGTAAAATGACAAGCTTAGAACTGGTAACTAAGTAGTTGGAGCTGTGTGCGAGTAGTAGGGAGCCATTTTACTGTCCTAGCTGGACATACGAACACGACTATTGCCTAATCATGTCATGACGAGAGAGCTATCAGGGTAAGTTTTAATGTACACAGTAAAAATGCACTGTATCCTGTTGACATAAGGTGTTGCGATTTGACAAGGGGATCATTTATATGGCAATTAGTTGGAGTGAGAATTGCTAATTCAGCAGTACAACGTCTAATTTATTGAGTAGCAAAGAATGGGACGGTACAATATGCGAGACAGAGAGTCACTGACAACATAAAAAATACAAAGAAAGTATCATTATTATAATATAAAATAAAATTGAAAAGGTTTCTTCGTAACCGAGTGGTGTGTTATTCTCGTGGAACATTGAGCTCCCTGACGTGTCACGACGAAAGAGCTATCAAGGTAGGTTTGAGGTGCACAATAAGTATGCATTATATCCTGAAGAGATAAGGTGTTGCTATTTGACCTTGGAATCTTTTGCGTAATAATTAGTATGAATTCTATAGTTCAAACCCCCAGCCCAATTAATTGAACAGCTGAGAGTGTGACGGTATGGGTGAGTCTATGTGAGTTAGAGAACCACTGGCATAACAAATAAACATGAAAGAAATATATTTACACTTGTATGCGTTTATACACAAACCGGTGTGATGATTCTTGTGGCCCGGTAACAAAGTGCATACTTATACACGGAGCGTGTAATGATAGGCGGGCCATCAGTTCGGATTAGGAGACAATACAGAGTCCATCACTGTGTGTAGGCAGTTTTTATTCATATCATCCGCCAAGTAAGTGTCAAAGGGTCTTGGTGTGTGGATGGGCCTATGTGAGTTGGGTAACTCATATGCAGATGGAATGGTATTATTGTACCGTCATAAGTCTATACACAGATATACACACATTTAAGATTCATATGAGGATGGATATAAAATGTAAAGTAAATTTGATGTGGGGGGGCACAAATTTAAAATACATATGATGATGGGTCAGGACCTAATGGCGTTCATCACATCGCGTAACCGAGTGAGGGAACATGTGAGTGACCGGTGGCGAACATCTAACTTTAAACTGAGCATGAGTACCACCTTTTCCGAAACATGGCGAGAAACCAAAGAAATAGCCAAGTGTATTTAAATTACATGATAAATAGGCACATAGCATTGCGATCAGACATAATGTTTTTATGACGTAATTGGTTGATTATCTGCCTGATACGTTGGGAGGCAAAGGTTGTCTGGTTATGTGTGGGTGAGAGTTAAAGGGTCTCTGCCATACATGCATGTGTGATCCGGGCAGGGCATATTTAAAGCGACGCTGTGCCAGGAAATCCCTGTCTTTATACGTCACGTTAAATTACACGTTTTGCGGAGATACGAAAGTAGTGATAATGAATCTCATTGTATCTTTCACTATCGGGGATGAAACAGAGTCGTGTTAACAGGGTGATAGTGTTGATGCTCTGAACGAGCTGAAAAATATAGTGTTACGTTGCCAGTCCCGTGTCAATCGTCATCAATTGTTTGACTCTGCCTGCCATGCCTGCGGGCAAGCAATACAGTGGTACATTTCTGATTGAGAGAAGATATGGTGGCGCAGTTCCTAATGTCAGCTGGTAGCTTGTTGAAACTCTTTGGACCTGAAATCGCGAAAGCTTTGGCCCCAATCTCTGTTCTTCTGAACTCGATGTCAATGTTATTTTCATCCCGTGTTGATCGTTGATGGGCGCTTTTCGAGTTGTCAACACAACACCGTTTGAGCAGGAAAGCTTGTTCTGAATTTTAAAAACTCGTATTGCTTCACTCAGCTCTAGTCGTTCCTGGATGTTCAGCCACCCGAGTTTTTTAAAAATTGGTTTCACGTGGTCGCTCTTTCTAAAGTTCCTATCGTGAGCTACTTTTGCGGTGAAGTTTATGCTACGTTGAATGTCTGAGAGTAATGATTTCGTGCACTTTCCCATTATGGTAGGGCAGTAGTTTAAAAATGAAAAAATCAGAGCATTGATTACGAGAAGTCTGGACTTGAAGTAGAGATGTTTCTTCGTTCGACTGAGAAACGTGAGTGTACCATTCAGTTTGGAACAGAGCTTATCAACATGATGTCCAAAGGTCATATTGGGATCAAGCCACACTCCTAGACTTTTGACTTTGTTGTCAAGATGGATTGTTGCGCCCATACAATCAGCTTCAAATTTCTCGGGAACTCTTCGTATATTTGCTTTGCACCCCAGGATAATTCACTGTGTTTCACTTGTATTAACTTTAAGCCTATTTGAGGAATACCAGTTCTTGATGTGGGTCCGCGCTGTTTCTTCGTACGTCTTCAGCTTTTCTAATTTGTTTGCTGGTCTAACAAACAACAAATGAACATCGTCTGCGTATAATGTCATTCGAGCGTTGTCGAGAGGGTTTCCACAGTTTATGTCGTTGATCAACAGAAGAAAATGAACCGGTCCAAGAATCGATCCTTCTGGAACGCCGAAATTTACCGGTCTTGGAGAAGAGGAGATTTTTCCCTCTAACATGACAGACTGGGACCGATGCCTGAGATAGCTGTCAAACCAGGGTGTTTGGATGTTGAGTTGTAGCAGTTTTTGCACTAAAATGTCGTGATTTATACTGTCAAATGCTTTTGAGAGGTCCAGCAGCACGAGTATTGAAAGACTGTTTTCGTCAAAAGCTTTGTATACGAGTTCGGAGATTTTCAGTAGCACGTCTTCAGTAGAGGTCTTCCGTCTGAATGCGTACTGACAATCATTGATCAAGTTGGCCTTCTCTAGGTAGTCAAGGAGTTGACGTGCAATAATCTTTTCCAAGATTTTTGAAGTTAATGGCAGGAGGCTTATGGGTCTGATTTGAAGGGTCGTTTACCTCCCCCTTTTTATGGATAGCATTGATTAGTACTTGTTTCCAATTTTGAGGGAAGGTATTTGTTGCAATGGATGTGTTGATGAGCAGCTGGAATATAACAGAATAATTTCTAACCCGTCCTTGAAGTACTGTAAAGCTATTCCGTCGTTCTCACAGGAATTTGTGTTTTTCAGCGCATAAATAGCCGTAACAATTTCCAATCTGCTTACCGGGCTCGGTGTCCATATTTGGTTCTTCTTGGTGGATGAGTCGTTATGAGATGGAACTGTGAACCGATTTGGCTTATGCTTCACCGGGGTTTCGGGAACCACCGAGAAAATTTTGTTGTGTTCGTTCATAACGTCTTCGTATGTGTGCTTTCAAACGTTAGCGAAAAATTCATTGAATGATTCTGCTATTTCTGTAGGGCTTACATAATTTGAAGACTGTTTTGGTTTCCTGTGTGGCACAATGTTCCCAAGGATGTTCCAAGTCTGCTTTGGGTTGTTTTTTGCTTTTTCTAATTCAGCAAGGTGCGCATCTATCTCTGCTTTGCCTAATCGTTTTTTTACGCGTTTCCTTATCGGTTGGCAAGCCACTCGCAAGACTTTTAAAACACGCGATTCATCGGTCAAATCCGTGCTATTTGAGTCGGTGTTATTTTTTTTTCAGCATTTTTGTTGGATAGACCTTACAGAAACCTATGAAAATATTTTGGGTTTTCTATTTCCTGATTGAGTTCAAGAGTCATCCAGCTGACTGGAGGGCGTGTAAGTTTCTTAATGATTATTGGTGCTACTGTGTCGAGGGCTGCTGAGAATGTGTATGAAAATGGTCGATTGAATATTCACATCGTCCGTATATTAGGAGGTTATGGGCTGGCATTTGACCTCTTAAGAGACCGACCAGACTGTCTCACTCTGGGTCCGGTAGGCTCGAACCTACAACCTTCAGCTTCCAATAAAAGTCTATTGTGAGGAGAGGTTGACACCCTGGCCGCTCGGCCACCGACAAGGATTCAATATTTTGAACATAAAAGACACGTTGGCCCAGACGGCAATACTCCTTGCCTGTCAGTCAACACACAAGCATCGCTACCACTTCTGTCATAATCACCACCCATACCACCACCACAAACATCTCCGTCACTCACTGCAACACCACCACCACAGTACTTGCCCCAAGCAATAACATCACCCCCAATATTTGCCCCTACTCACCCTGACGCTCGCAAACGGTAGTTCAGCGAGGCACTACTGATGAATAAACGTAGAAAAAAATGACCAGTTTTTGAACAATCAACAAAGAGAAGTAAGCGTTGAGGAGGGACACCAATTCAATAATTGGAATGGTCACACTGGAGAACACAGCGCCGAGCCTAGGGGCATCCGCAATTATTTGTAGCACCGCCTTGCCCTCCGTCACGTAAAAAATGAAGTCAATATGAGTTTTGCGCGAATAAAATATTAATTTATGATGTGCTTTCTGATAGGAGTCGTCTGCCTAACCATTTCGGATCACACTAATTTCTACTGCATCAAGTTATGCATCAATGCACTACTATGCCTTTGATGGTTTCGCACAAAAATATCATAAAATAATAATAATAATAACAATAAGAATAATAATAATTGTTATTATTATTATTAGGTATTATTAATATTATCAATACTATAAGGTTCCAGAAACTAAATTGATTCATTACACGTCTGGCGGTTGGCAGACAGCACAAGTAGAATCATGGATCCCTGCGTCCAAAAGCCTTGTTCACTTTGCTCCATCTGGCAAAATCAAAGAGTATTAGCATTACGGACCATAAAAGAAATACGAGAATGTTAGAAGATGGCATATCTCACCACAACTGTGTGCACAGAGTCGCTTTTGTGTAGCATCAGTAAGCGGTGTCATTTGCACAGAATCCTCTTATTTGGTGACAGTGAAACGTTGACGTTTCGCCTGATGTTCTCCAGGATCAAGTGTCTCCCACACTCGTCAGAATCGTGCCACCTTTGGCTGAACTCATTCGGGTTGAAAAGGCAACACGGCAAAGTTCACCGGCGTCACAACGTTTGAGATTATTTTCGCGACGCAAAAACATTGTGACGTGACGTTGTGACGTGATCAATAAGCAATTTAATCATATCTGGATAAATTGAATAACTATTTCGTAGTGAAATGTCCTAATAGGGGTGTTATTATATATAATATACGTATTTGAGTTTTGTATTACGCGTTAATCGGAATTGTATGTTTTTGTTTTGACTGTTCCGTTCATCAACGGTCGGCATATCGTTTGCTCACAGCTTTTGAGTCGCTGTTTCAGACGTGAATTTAACTAACTTCTTGGTGAGCCTGAAACTGTTTAAGAGACTTGAACAAACACAAGGCGAAACGCTTCTGGTTAAGCCTTTCAAATAATAAAAAAGAACTGATACAAGACCTCGTTTCCTTGGTGAATGCACTTGCAAAATATACAAAACATTTTAGCAATATGTTTCTTAACATTGGAATTAAACGTAGAATATTCATAAATCTTCTCTTTCAGTGCATAACACACGTTTCCCGTTGATCTAATAAACAAGTAATGAATGCCTCTAATGAACAGGTAATGAATTCCTCTAATGAACAGGTAATGAATGTCTAATGAACAGGTAATGAATGCCTCTAATGAACAGGTAATGAATGCCTCTAATGAACAGGTAATGAATGCCTCTAATGAACAGGTAATGAATGTCTCTAATGAACAGGTAATGAATGCCTCTAATGAACAGGTAATGAATGCCTCCAATGAACAGGTAATGAGTGCCTCTAATGAACAGGTAATGAATGCCTCTAATGAACAGGTAATGAATGCCTCTAATGAACAGGTAATGAATGCCTCTAATGAACAGGTAATGAATGTCTCTAATGAACAGGTAATGAATGCCTCTAATGAACAGGTAATGAATGCCTCCAATGAACAGGTAATGAGTGCCTCTAATGAACAGGTAATGAATGCCTCTAATGAACAGGTAATGAATGCCTCTAATGAACAGGTAATGAATGCCTCTAATGAACAGGTAATGAATGTCTCTAATGAACAGGTAATGAATGCCTCTAATGAACAGGTAATGAATGCCTCCAATGAACAGGTAATGAGTGCCTCTAATGAACAGGTAATGAATGCCTCTAATGAACAGGTAATGAATGCCTCTAATGAACAGGTAATGAATGCCTCTAATGAACAGGTAATGAATGCCTATCAAGCAACCGATAGTATTTTCTTTCACAAAAAATATACAATTTATGTTAATAAGATTAACGCCATGAATGCAGGTATTCAAGAAATGAATTTTCTTTTTGGTTGCGCATCGCGGAAAAAAAGAAAGAAAAATACAGCTCATATCCGGTATAATAAAACCTTTGCGTTAGTTTTCCTAGAGTATTTTAGCGGCACGGATGTAGAGGCAGGCAAACGGTACGCTTATCCGTGATTCCATGAACTGTCCCCCCTCATTTACCACAAAAGTCGTGACGCCACGCTCATCCGTGACGTCATAAACTGTCTCCCCCATTTATCACAGAAGTCATGACGTCACGCTTATCGGTGACGTCATGAACTGTCTCACCCCATTAACCAGAGAAGTCATAACGTCACGCTTACCAGTGACGTCATAAACTGTCTCACCCCATTAACCAGAG
This sequence comes from Gammarus roeselii, assembly GCA_016164225.1. Classification (NCBI taxonomy): domain Eukaryota; kingdom Metazoa; phylum Arthropoda; class Malacostraca; order Amphipoda; family Gammaridae; genus Gammarus; species Gammarus roeselii. Next base: position 9,471 of record SDVV010015244.1, read on the forward strand.
AAGTCATGACATCACGCTTATCAGTGACGTCATGAACTGTCTCACCCCATTAACCAGAGAAGTCATGACATCACGCCTATCCGTGACGTCATGAACTGTCTCACCACATTAACCAGAGAAGTCATGACGTCACGCTTATCCGTGACGTCATGAACTATCTCACCCCCATAACCAGAGAAGTCATGACGTCACGCTTAACCGTGACGTCATGAACTGTCTCACCCCATTAACCAGAGAAGTCATGATGTCACGCTTATCCGTGACGTCATGAACTGTCTCACCACATTAACCAGAGAAGTCATGACGTCACGCTTATCCGTGACGTCATGAACTGTCTCACCCCCATAACCAGAGAGGTCATAACGTCACGCTTATCCGTTACGTCATGAACTGTCTCACCCCATTAACCAGAGAAGTCATGACATCACGCTTATCCGTGACGTCATGAACTGTTTCACCTCATTAACCAGAGAAGTCATGACGTCACGCTTATCCATGACGTCATGAACTGTCTCACCCATTAACCAGATGAGTCCTGACGTCAAGCTTATCCGTGACGTTATGAACTGTCTCACCCCATTAACCAGAGAAGTCATGACGTCACGTTTGTTCGTGACGTTATGAACTGTCTCGCCCCATTAACCAGATAAGTCCTGACGTCACGCTTGTCCGTGACGTTATGAACTGTCTCACCCCATTAACCAGAGAAGTCATGACGTCACGCTTATCCGTGACGTAATGAACTGTCTCACCCCATTAACCAGAGAAGTCATAACGTCACGCTTATTCGTGACGTCATGAACTGTCTCACCTCATTAACTCGAGAAGTCATGACGTCACGCCTATCCGTGATGTCATGAACTGTCTCACCCCATTAACCAGAGAAGTCATGACGTCACGCTTATCCGTTACGTCATGAACTGTCTCACCCCATTAACCAGAGAAGTCCCGACGTCACGCTTATCCGTGACGTTATGAACTGTCTTACCCTAATAACCAGAGAAGTTATGACGTGACACTTATCCGTGACGTCATGAACTGTCTCCCCACATTAACCAGAGAAATCATGACGTCACGCTAATCCGTAACGTCATGAACTGTCTCACCTCATTAACCAGAGAAGTCATAACGTCACGCTTATCCGTGACGTCATGAGCTATTTCACCCCATTAATCAAAGAAGTCATGACGTCACGCGTATCCGTGACGTTATGAACTGTATCACCCCATTAACCAGAGAAGTCATGACGTCATGCTCACGCATGGAATGATCCCTGGATGGATCGGCCCATGGTAAAGAGAAGCTGTAAGATCAGAATATACAAGGTTGCGCCACCAGATGGAGTCAGGAGTTATCAAACTGTGACGTCAGAAAGTTTTAGTGCAACAACAGTTACCGCGTCGTAATCGGAAGTGATTGTTCTTTAGAGCCCGAACTGAGTTTTATTTTATTTTTGACCGCAGGATCCATGCATTGATCACATCAAATGAAAGTCACCGCGAGTGTAATTGCACATCAAAATGATGTTCAAAATATAGCAATTTAAGAAGCGAGCAACACAAATGTAACACTGATGTACGAGTTACTTGTACTGCGGCGGAAGTTGGCAAATTAAAGTAACAACCTTTCTATACAATTTCCGATGTGTTTAACTTGTCCACTAAAGCGTTGCGTATTAAAGATAATGCCAGCAACCTTCGGGAGACTCGCTTACTATTATCTTTCAGCGCATCAGTTACATGCATGACTCCATCACAAAAGAGGATACCCGTTCCATCATCACTCGACGGTAACGGTTAATGACTCTACATCTCTGCCGTCACCTCTACGCTCTGAGGACGTGCCATAGGTGGGGCATGTACCCAGAGTTAAGGTAATGGAAGATGATCTGTTTTCAATCCTATTTTAATATTGCCCGACTATGACATAAAGAATAACTGCTTATTTTATTAGACTACTTCAAGTGAACATTGAACTGGTGCATTGCAAGTCACGATCCCTTTAAACTATACGAGGCATGCCAGTTTTGTGTACAGCGTTACAGCGGTCGGTCGTACACTTATTAGAGTCAACACCAAAGCAGAGTTGAATTATACGACACAAAAAAATTTGCTCAAAGAAAACAATGGCACTACGGTTTTTTTTCCTGTCAACGCTAGGGAACTAAATAATAAATGACATATATTGACTCATGTATTAAAAAGGAGAACCCTGTTTGTTCTCTGAAGGGGGCAGCTTGGGAGAGTGCAGAGCGTCACACAGCAAGCCTGGCTCCGTTTTTTAGTGAAATGCATGTTAGTTTAAACTTCAAAGTAAATAAAGAGAGCTATACTCGAACTACATCGAACGTCATGATAGATTTAGAGAGCTACATCAAAGGGTCAAAAGCAATTGAGAGTTATAATCGTATTACAGCGAGCGTCAAGATAATTCATACGTAGACGAACTTGAAAGGATATCAATTAGTAGAATTTTTTAATTTTTTTAGGATGCTTGAAAGAAAATGTGAACTTAAGCATTGCTTGTTTTGCTCATTCGTTGCTTACACGAACGATTGAATAGCACGACAGCGGTTATGATACGAGTCAATACAACGTCGTAAGCGAGGAAATAATGGTGAGTCGTGATCACTCTCGAATTGAATGCAATAGATTTCGTTTTAAGGAAAGCAAAGATTACATTAGCACAGCAAAGAGCAAAGTGGCAATGAAGAGTGCCAACTGTAGGCCTAATGGGGGGCGCCAAAGCCGTGACAATGGTAGCGGTCAAACGGAAGTCAGAACCCTAATGGTGGCGGATGTTTCATGACGCAGTCTAATGGCATCTAATGGTTCTGGCGTTGCAGCCTAATGGTTTCTAATAGAGCTGAACGGAGCCTCTTAATGGGGTGCGGGGCTGGCATGGAGCTGAGTCTCGGGAGGGGAAGGCGAACGGAGCCTCTTAGTGGGGTGAGGGGCTGGCATGGGGCTGAGTCTCGGGAGGAGAAGGCGAATGAGAACAGTCAAGGTATGGGAGGAGTAGGCTGGGGAAAAGAAAAAAAGTGTCGAGTAGGAATGACTAAATTAAAACGCAACCAAGAGATTATAATAACTGACATCATTTTTGACGTGAAAATGATCGTTCTGTGCAAAAAAAATGCTGAAAACCGGTGTGCGGTAAAACTTGGGTAGACCTAAGGCGACCATGCAAGAAGCCACAATAAATTAATGAGTTCTCTGGGGCAAAGTGTCCTTAATAAACAAAGCAAACTCGAAGAGGCTTCCAGGTGCTCCATCGTATGAAACATTGTCGGATTTGAAATGAAATTTCATTTCATACAAAAATGTTTGAACTTCGCTAATGTTAAAACAGATTGCAAAGGCTTTTGGATGGAGTGATGCAGGTAGGGCATCGATGGCTTGTCATAATGACGTTGGCCCTAATGAATAGGATTATCATGCGAATGCTATGTCAGCTAAGATAAGATACTCTGCACAAGTGGTCTGGCAGAGCAGCGTGGCATAAATGGTGTGTCAGTGCTAGTAGTGCTTGAGGCGTGGTGAGCCACTTGACACAAATGGTGGGTCAGAGCAGTCCATAAGGCATGGTGAGACCCTTGGCACAGGTGATGAGTTGGAGCAATTTATGAGGTGTGGAGAGCCACTCGGCACAAATGGTGTGTCAGAGCAGTCCATGTAACGTGGGGAGCAAATTTTCAAAAATGGTGTCAGAGCAGTTTATGAGGCGTGGAGAGCCACTCGGCACAAATGGTTTGTCAGAGCAGTCCATGAGGCGTGGTGAGCCACGTGGCGCAGATGGGATGCAGGCACATACAGTACACTGGATCTGATCTTTGCCTAATGGAAAAGAGGGGATCAAAAAGAGGGTGTCTGGAGAAGGAGAGGAAGAAGGGGAGAGACGAGGGAGGAGAATCAGAAGGAAATGAAGGACAATTTGAAAGATGACGACCGACAAAATAAAATTGGGAGACTAATGACCGGAGATGGGGATTGGTTAAGATAGGCGGGGATTGGTTAATATAGACAGGGGATTGGTTAAGATAGGCGGGGATTGATTAATAAAGGCGGGGGATTGGTTAAGATAGGCTAGGGTTTGAATTGGCGGGTATTGGTTAAGATAGGCGGGGGTTAAGCTAAGCGGAGGAAAAAGTGAAAACGGAGAATTGAAACGGGAAAGTGTTGAAGCTAGAATGATGTAGGACCGATGATAGCAAAATTATTTCAATAACTTGAACAACTTTTAAGAATATATGGAAGAAAATGCACATAATATAAAGATAAAATAAACAAGAGATGTGACCAAATTAGAGAGTATGAGTGAGGCAATTTGACAGTCGGTTCATGATATAACGTCAGACGCGCTTAGATGAGGCTACCTTTGTAAGGGTCGTCGCTATCTGTTCAGAGATCAAGGAAAATTAATTAAACGTCTTGGAACAAGAATCAGAAAAAGCTCTGCAAAACTTAAGATGTTCCAGTGCGTTAAATGTACGTATAGTTCTGTATTGAGAACAATGAGAAAACGTGGAGAGATATCCAGGCATGAAACATAACACTAATAATTACCAACCGGGACGGGAAACCTATGAAGGGACGATGGAATACTGCACGGGGAACCTATACATAAATAAATGACAAGGAAATAGCATTAGTGTGAACGCTATAAATTAAGACAGACTGTATCACCACTACTCGTTGTACAACCATCCCACTTGTTGATTGAAAGTGCTGCAAATCAATTATGTTGAACAATAGTTGCGGGTCAGTTAGGAGGAGGGTCAGTGCAATGAGGAAAGAGACGAATTTATGTCGTGGCATGAATGCCAAACCAGTCAAGAGACTCTTGAAGTAAATAATTATGAAGACGTATCAGATCTAATGTCCTCTGTTAACTTATCAAGCGTCATCAGTAATTGAGGAAGTCTGGTTGTTGCGAGTCAAAGTAATTTCAACATTTTACATTCTAAAAAATCTCTCGAAGCGTTCATCTACGTGCGAGCCGCTCATCAACGCTCATCAACGTGCGAGCCGCTCATCAACGTACAAGCCGCTCATCAACGTGCGAGTCGCTCATCAACGCTCATCAACGTGCGAGTCACTCATCAACGC
>SDVV010015245.1:0-14578 GCA_016164225.1 Gammarus roeselii
ATATCAATGTACGACAACATAGATCAAATATCGATGAATGCAAAATGGGTTGCCATACACAGCCTGATGCATTAATACCTAACCTAACCTTTTCTAACCAATAGTTATGTAGTTTCATTCAAGTTTGATGATTATGTATGGTATTGATATGTATGAACCTCTCCACTAGGGCTGTATATTTAACATATTATTAGCCGTTTGAATACTTTTTCTTCAATTTGATACAACAAATATCCTTTTGCAGAAGATTGGAGTCCAGAATTTACTCGATATCGCCATTACATGCTTGGATGAGACTCAACTTGTAGGTTCCGAATGAACAAATTCACTTCGCTCGTTGCAAGTGTTTCTAATGTGGATCAGTTATACGCGAAATTAGGTTCAAAGATCTAGTCATCCTAATCAACTTAACCAATAATTATACATTTGTATTCAAATTTAATGGGTATGTATGATATTTAGTCATTATTTTGTGCGGTGTACATATCAAACCCCTCCACATGGCACTATTTTAAGTAGTTTTTTTTAATATCACACACCACGTACAAACATAACGCTTTTGTACGCGTATGCAAGGCCCGTCATGGTATAATGAAGGCGTTTACAGGGGTCAATACCGGTACAATACCGATACATACATTTGTATTGATATACAGGGGCGTTGGCGTCACAGCGTCGGCACATGTGTCGACACAATGCATATATACAGGGTCGTTAGCCTCATTGTGTCGGCACATGTGTCGACACCATGTAGACATTTACATACATTTTGTCCAAAAAGGGTTACCATACATTGCCAGATGCATAATACATAGGCAGCCTAACCTATCCTAAACAACTTAAACATAAATTATGTGTCATCGTTCGAGATTTTTTACTGCGTACATATGATACTTTTTCATTGATTTATGATATATTCATATCAAACCCCTCCACATGGCTCTACATTTTGATCTATCATTTGCAGTTTTGATATGCACTTTCAATTATGATCTAGTAAATCATCAAAAACCTAACCTGACCCAACCTTATGTACGGTTTTCAGTCATTGTTAAATACATATGAACCCCCTTCACACGGTTTTTATAAAACTTGCCCCTATTTATTTCTACTTCGTGGTCAATCTCGTCTCATATATGTTAGCAGAGAGGTCCCATTTTTGAACTTGGATGGATTGAATGCTACAAGTAATTCAAATTTGTATCCAGTTTCATACAAACGGACACATATGGTCTCACACTATGTTTTTTCTTATTTTACTTCAATATCTTCACTTGGCTCTTCAACCTTTGATGACTTGCATCTCTGATTTACCTTTTATTTTCTGTAATTTTTATACTCTTCACGATGACTTCGTTTCAAAATCTGATCGGACCCTGATTTATATCCTACCAATCTGTAACAAATCTAGATCATTTACCTCAAGATGTTCTCTGATATTTTGAAATGTTATTGAATTTTTTGAGACAAAATCGAAGAATAAGGTATTCCTGCAATGAATGAAAATAGCGACATAATAGCAATCACGGAATCGTGAATGAAATTGAACACCAGGCATTATTTAAGCGAATTTACTCTCCCCGGATACTCACTAGTTCACAAAGATAGACAAGGCCGAGAGGGCGAAGGAGTGCTGTTTCTCGTGAAAAACACTCTGCAAATATTAGAAGTCACTATTCCTAACAGCAGACACGACATAGTATCAATCCAAGTAGTTGGTAAACATATAAAATGTCAAATCACCCTCGTATATCGTTATATCTTTGAATTCGTGAGTTCATCCCATCGTGGACATAGTGGGAATACAATCTCCTATGTTCAATTTTACTCATGGTGTTCCTCATGGTGCTATTTTAGAACCCGGCTTTTCTTAATTTTTATAAACGGTACAAATGTACATTGTTTGGCGATGAAAATACCTTATTTACTTGCATCCCTTCAAACAACATAAGTAAAGTACCTGTCTCAATTAGCAAGGAACTCGACCATGAAAACAAGTGGCTAACTGCAAAACGAATTGGAATTAATAGCCAGAAAATTAATTTAATATTTTTCTCATATAGGCGGGAAATCAATTTACCACTAATAAAAGTTATAAAGAAGTGAATTCATGAGAAAGGCAGCACTAAATTCCTTGGGGTCACGTAGTTGTCTATGTAAATGAATGCTGAAACATAAACAGCAATGTTTAAATTGTCTTACCAGTAACATAATCGTCATGTAACATAGACGTCTATGTTACAGAGACGTCTCTGTAACATAGACGTCTCTTTAACGGAGACGTCTCTGTAACATAGACGTTTCTGTAACATAGACGTCTCTGTAACTTAGACGTCTCTGTAACATAGACATCTCGGTAACGTAGACGTCTCTGAAACATAAACGTCTCTGTAACATAGACGTCTCTGAAACATAGACGTCTCTGTAGCATAGACGTCTCTGTAACATAGACGTCTCTGTATCATAGACGTCTCTGTAACATAGACGTCTCTGTAAGGTAGACGTCCCTGTAACAAAGACGTCCCGTAACAAGATAACCCAAATCAACAGTTTTTACCGTACATAGTCGGAAAATGTCGTTAAATTACAGTCGTTCACATTCTATTACAACTAATTTACTTCGAATTTACAATTCAAGCTCATAGGTTCACCCATTTATTTCTATCGCACGACAACACTACGTCTAGGCGTTTTATAGCCTAGCAACACTCGATCTACATCCATTGTTGCAGCTGCTTTGTCGACTATGCTCTTCAAATAATCCCTTTTCAAAGAATGTTCACATCATCCATTCCGCACAAGAACCAGTAAACAATAGGTCACGACTGTGCGCTGGCCACAGACGACCGATACGATGGCTTATCACTGCCCTGAAATGTCCGTGATAGATGGTCGATGCGCTTCTCAGTAAAGTGCCATGGGCCAAGGTCCTAGGTTATTTTCGAGTAGGGTAAGTTAGCTATTATTGGTAACAGAAGCATCAGCATCAAACCAACAGGAAGCCAAAACCCTCCCATCAGCGATGACTGTCAACGACATCACCGTTTCAGCTTTGCTTCACAAAGTCATCAAACTGAGATGGGTTATTGGGACTCCATATCCTAACTTTTTGCCGGTTAGCTCGTACGTGAATATTATTTTATGTTGGTCGATATTATTCTCCAAGATCCAACTGCAAAACACCAAACGTGAATTCTTGTGGCTTACGGAAGTTATTGGTCACGCTGCAATTACTTCGGTTTCTTCTTCAGCTCATTTTGTATGATCTCACTGTTGGGTGTTCTGCCGTAACTAACTTTTTAACAATCTTTACGATAAATTACATATGAGTTTGGATCAGTTTGGACCAGATGATTTGCCTCGGCCTTCTTTTCTGAGGTTTGATTTTTTCCCCTCATTGCTTTGCAATGCCGTTTTCTTGAAGGGTCCAACAACTCTAGTAAAATGGTGAGGAAGATACAGAGTCTTTTCTCTCACCTTCGTGCAGTATTAAATCGCAAATGGGCCTTTTAAAGATACAAAATTAGGGTTTATCCCTTGCTCTATGATGACACACATGCGCTGCTCCTCGGTAAACATCTAAAACGCCCCTGGTTCCGATTAATGTTTGTATTTTTTTTAAACAGTGTCTTACACGTTTGAATCACTTCTCTATAATTTTTTTGCAATATATAATTTTATATATGTATAAATCTATCATTATAGATGCGTATAAATCTATCATTATAGTGTTGCTGCAAGCAAAAAAAAAATCCGGACACCCTGTTGTTGCTCTGTAACATAGATGGTCATATGACATCGTCGTTCCAGTAAACTAGACGTCCGTGTAACATTGTCATTCCTGTAACTAAGACGTCTGTATAAAAACGACGTCATTATAACATTCACGTTTATGCAACGTGGTCGTTCTATAAAATTGACGACGCACTGACATTGACGAGCCTGCAACATCGTCATTCCTGAAACATTTTTTCCACATTTGACATCAATGTTTCTGTAATTTTGACGTCCTAAAACTTAGGCGTCCCCGTAGCATGAACGTCCTTGTACATAGACGCCCCAGTTGCATAGCGTACTTGAAACTTGATCATCCCTGTGATAGAGACGTTACTGCAAAATAGACGTGTCTGTAACAAGAACATTATTTCAAATAGACATACAACCCATTAACCTGGACGACACAGCAACATGGTCATCCCTGCATTGGTCCTTGTCCCGCTATTGGTCCTTGTAAATATATCAATAAATGTTAACTAGCATAGTAAATAAATGAATAATGTATTCAATTTATAGTATTAGAGGTACATTCTGTAAAATCGAGTACATATCAATTATTTAGCGCACATCAATATACGTTGATATTATTACTCAGCAGAATTGCTTACTCACCGACCATGGGTAGTTGTCAATTGTATGAATGGAAAGAATAAATGGATGATCCCGAACGAAGCGCATGAAAGTGATGGCAAGGCACCATAGATGGCGTTGAGGGAGTTATCTGATAGTAAACAATACATCAATGACTGCCTAATTGTGACAAATAATATAATATGCAACAACAGGATTATGTCTTAGCATCTCGTGTTGCAAGTCCAGTTGTATTCTTGCAACGGATGTTGCAATACTTACCAATGTAAACATTGTCAGTTAAAATGTCCTCTTGCTGTCTATCAGCGAGACGTTCTACGCACTTTAATAAATATAGTTAACTTCTACGCACTGATACATTTCAAATGTTTTATTTGACACGCCGTTTTGGAAACATCTTACCTACCAAAATCAAATGAGAACCAGCAATCCCTTTTTCCTGTAGCTGTGATGAGGTGTAGCAAGTTTCTACAGAATAGTGTGATTCTGTAACAACAGTCTAGTGGAACCGCAGGTGGATAGGATGCAGTGTCACACCTCCATACCAAAACCCAACATATAGCTACCCAATCAAGATCCAACCTGCACTTCCTTCTTCTCGGTCTTCCTCCCACTTGGTACGGATCATTCACCATGTGCCCTTGCTTGGGTGCCAGGCCGCCTTCACCCAATAGTAGAAAGGTACCAGGCTGCCATTCTACTCAAAATACGTGGCCTTGCAGATTAGATGCCAGGCCGACATTCTACTCACAATACGTGACCTTGCAGATTAGGTGCCAGGAGTTGTGTAAAGGGTCCGCAAACGCTAATTTCGTTCGGTCTACGGGAGTTTGCACATAACATTTCAGTGACGCGAAGGTAGGGCGCGACTGGAACTGGTTTTAGGAGCCGGACGGACGAACAGCTTTTCGGATTATTCATAAGGTTTAGTAACAGGTTAGATATGTTAATAGGTTATAAAGGTTAATAGGTTATATATGTTAGAAGGTTATATAAATGGAATGTTAACATATAGGTTACCTATGGTATTTGCATTTCAATGCTAGGTACACTGTATTGCAATTTCGTTCCATGTCATATTGCATATATGCATTTTCAATGCTCGTACTCTGAGTGTTTAAGGATACGGATAACATAATTTTATAAGGTAATTTTCTATTAATAATAAATCTAACAGTTACATAGTAATTTACATTCAGTATTATAGGCTAAAATCCCACACATATCATGCTTGCACGAATGTTGATTTCCGGACACGTTCATGAGGAAATTTCCAACCCTGGTATCATTTCTACGTCGTTCGCTGTTGTTCAATTTACAAGTGGCATAGAATCAATTAGTTTATTGTTATTTTCTACGATTGTATTATTTAAATCAACAATATTTGCCATGGTTTTCTTTTCGTTTGATGTATATGCTGTCATATTATGACCGTAGGTCACATCACACGTAATTTGTTTACATATGTATGAACTTATTTGTTGTTCGATTAAATAGAAAAGAATCAGAGATGTTATAATTACAGTTATGATAGAAATTCATAGACGATATTCGGAAAAACGTGACATCTCCATGCCGGGTGATTTTCTAATGTTTCATGTTGAGCTCAGTTATATATATTCTCATGTGTTAGGTATACAACGATATTTAACATAAGCATAATGTCACCAAGACGCAATATACCGTCAAACACTCCTCTAGATAGGGGCTGAATATGCCCTGGGGACCCTGTCGCTGAATATGCCCTTGGTACCCTGCCGCCAAATCAGCCCTAGAGATGGGCGGTGCGATAAGCGTCCGGCGTTTCCTGTATCCGAGTATGCCATGGTAATGCGGCTGGCAAACCTGTTTCACCATGCTGTAGTACAGGCTCGAACACGTACACTGCGCTGGCACCCCTCGCGCTCCGTTCTCGTTAGCCCCCCTCAGTCGGGTTTCTGCCCCGGTCACGATAGGTTTTTGCGCTTGATCATCCCCCAAAGGTGCGACATTTAAAGTGAACTTATATGTATTTTATTTTAGTATCAATGTTATGATATGTGGTATTGTAGATGATTATCGGTTGTGTTCTGAATATTTAGAGTGTTCCCACGCTAGGGGACCTATTTATTTTCCTTTTCTCATTTGTTATTTTGCCAGTGTTGGGGATGCTCACGAGGCCTTATCTCTTGGTCACGAAGAGGCACTACCTCCCACAGTTGGTCCAAGTGGCATACATGTTTCACCCTGTTTCGCGTGCCAGTTTATGTTGTTCCGTGATTTTATATACAGTGAATGCTTAACAGTCTTTACAAGTGTTATGTCGGTGTTACGAAGCCTTGTGTTATTTTTATAAACTATCCAAGAACCGCTATATCTCGTCCTCCTTCTCTTCAATTTTCAGTAGTTTATTTTTGTGGAAGGCCTTAGGTATTTTGTCCATGAACGTTTGAATGACATCATTGACATCTTTGTTTATCACTGTCCTATTGACCAATAAACTTTTGAGGAGATCAAGTACGTGAATGCGACTTTGGACATCGGGATGGCTAACAAACACGTTCGATTCAAATTTTAGTGCTGTGTTGGTTCGTTGGTTATGAAGCAAACAGCTGGAGAATGTCATAGCTACGGGAGGCAAGGAGGCCGTATATTGTGCTGCAAAATCGCCATTATTTGGCTTCTTATGTTTGTTGTTTCCGGTGTAGGCTCTGTAGTTATGCTAGAGCGGTATAGGCCTAATATGAAATTAAATAATTTTAGTGCTATTTCAGGAGGAGCGTACAAATCTAGCATATCGTCCCTGCGTGCGTTCAACCTTTGACTGTGATACGTACTGCTAGGTTCTGCTATTTCTGACCCTGTTGTGACAGATATGGGTGTAGCACTACCGCCAATATAATTTGTTGTAAGCTTATCCATCTTGTATTTTGGAACTAGGTAGTAAACCGATTCATCCGTGGATTATTTTTGTCAAGAAACTCACTGCAGTGCGTAATAGTAAATTCTACAGAAGATCTCCACGCATGGTTGATAATGTTTTCCTTTTGGTTCCGGAGGATTTACCCTGGATGATTTACTGCCTAATTGCTTTATTATAGAGTTGAATTTAGTTACCCTTGACTTGGTTAGCTTGTCACAGACCAATTTTCCGCTCTGTATATTTGTAAATATTTTGCAGATGATTTTAACTTTTTCATCACTTAATAGTTTGATGAGTTAACTACGTTCGGATGATTTTTGTTGATTTAATTTATCATAAGAATTCAATTTTCGTTTCAAAGTTCGTTTATCACACATCACGACACGAAGTTTCATTCATTAATCCACGTAGGTTTGCTGTCTGAATAATCCGTGTATATCACGTAGATTTGCTTTCTTCCTCGTCTAATTCGGGTCTTCAAGACCTTGATGACATAAATATCAGGGCGGTCACGCTGAACTAGTTCTTGCCTGTGGGCAAAACTTTTGATGGGTTCATCAGTATCGGGCAACGTTATTTCATAAGTCGGAGGGTAATGTTTTTGATTAACACGTGAAATACGGAACACCTCCTTCGTGAACTTTGGTTCGTGTCCTCTCCTGATGGTCTTGAGACTAGGATCACTGCACTGTAAGCGTACGTACGCTCCCACCTTTAGTTGTGTACTGGGCACTTTAATTTTTTACGTCGTATTTTTTATATTTCCGACAGCAGTGCTTGAATTTGTCTTGGGTCGTTCAACAAAAAAAGTCAAATGGGACCTGACTTATTAATGATGAATGTGGTGTCATATTGTACGTGTTCACAATTGTTTGCAAGTCATTTATATACCGTTTCGTCTTTTTAGCATGCATATATTTACCCAACTTTAGTTTTACTGTTCGTATTACCCGTTCAGCTGGGGATGCTCTGACGGCCTTGTTGTAGGTGTAATAAATGGATATGTTCTTGCTGGCCAAACAAGATTTGAAGTTTTTATTTGTTAATTCACTGCCCTGATCTGAACAGATCCGAGTTGTTGGCCATACTAGTTCGTTGAATATATTATCAAATGCTGCAATCATATTTTTAAATGTAATAGCTTTCAAGGGTTGTACACACAGATATTATATCAATGACTATCAATAGATATCTAATTCCGTCATTTTTATCTGCATAATCTTTCATACAGGCAACATCCACACAGAGAATCTGTCCAGGACGCGCCGCTGTAAACATGCGTCGGCTAAATTTCAAGGGAGCTTGTTTAAATCGTGTAAAAGTCTCTGACCATTGTAGAAATTTTTCAGCATCGCGTCTTGTTGTAGACGGACAAATATTCGTATAGCTTTGATGGAAGGCCTTCGCGCTAAAGTATGACCCAACAATCTCTGGATTGTAGTAGACACTCTCCATTCTAATTCAATACATATCTCAAATCTGGCAAACATTATAATTTATAGTGGCAACACTTGTTCAAATTCATGTCCTCAATTTGTGCTCTAATCAAGAGTTTCAAACTATTTGGGTGTGTGAAATCAACAAAGATGTGTCCATATGGTTTTTGTTCCACATGCATCTTGTGCACGGAGAGGAACGGTTCAATCTTGTCTTCTGCAAAGAATGTTTTACCAAAGTAACGTAATTGATTAATATCGCGCATGCGCTGGTTAAGAAAGTGTGTGGTATTCAAAGATATTGTGCAGTGGAATGGATGTCAGTGAAAGAGTGATTGGTTTAAAGATATTGCACTGATATTTGCGTGCCGACCCCGATAAAAAACATTTGCAATAATACGTAGAGACTCTGATCCCTACATGAAATCGTCATACACAACAAGAAGTTTCCATGTAGTTTTTTGCCTAATGGATCGAGTGCGACTTGTCCTGTATGTATTTTAATTTTTCGTGTTTCCGTACAGAAAAGTGCTCTGACCCTGAAACGACCATATCATTGAAGCTATCAATGTATTTACTAATTATTTTTCCCACAAGAACACTCTTCCCACTAGATGAGAACCCGCTCACAAACAATCGTGCGGGTTTGACGAAGATGTTAACATCGGCCAACCTAGCAGTCTCCATTCTCCCCAGCAAGTGATACACAACCAACTATTTTTCAATGAACCTTTCATTTATATATTCTTTCTCTCTCTCTATGCAGATGTATTCCATCAAGGATATGCTGAAGTCAAGGATCCGTTCGGAGTCACCAGGTAATTTTTACATCTCTAAAGTTAGATCGATCATGCCAATATCTTTGACATCAACCAATCTAGCATCCAGCAAGTGATTTAACCTTTTAGCATTTCTTTCTCAACAGATCATGGTAACAACTCGATCGGAGGTAGACCAGATTAACCCGGAACGTCAGGGATGATAAGGTATGTTTTACAAAAAAATGTCTACATATTTTTGGACTCTGTAATCGATCTATTCCATGTTAGAGCAAAAAAAGTGTTATATATTCTTTCTAAATACATAAAATTTCGTGTGCAGACCGACGCATTACCCTCCAGCAAATCATCCGTATCAGGGCTGTTCGCTGGCCAGTCTTCACCCAAACTATCAGAGTGATCCTAGGTACGGTAACCCAAACTACCAGCGTCATCCTCTGCCTGTACCCACTAGCCGCAGCCTCAAGCATGGCATCCTTGACAACCGTGGCAGAGACCACCGTGTCAGACACAAGCATGGCACTACCCGCAATAGACTCAAGCTTATCATCCATCAGGAGACTTTTACAAAGTTAGACATGATGCATCACAAAGGTTAGTGTATACAAAAAAAAATTTTTTTTTATGATTTTTTATTTAATAAGCGATTACGTTTTTATTAATACTGTCATCATCTTCCTTCAACAACATTTTCACCATAGGTTGAGAAGGCGAATGATCTGACTGGTATATCCATCGTTACGGGCTTGTCTTCCGAGATCAGCTAAAGTGAGTGAAATGAACTACGCTCCAGCATGATTTCCTCTTGACTGAGGAAGCTAACTATAAAGTCAGGACTTAGTACAATTCTAGACTTGTGCAGCTTTGATTTACTGTTTAAGAACACAAGTGATATTTCTTCTTAGTTGCACTCCAGTTCTACACTCGACGAGTCCTGTCTTATTAAAACAGTCACTTGCTTCTTCATCTTCAAAATTTTCAAGATAACTTTAAATGTTGGTAGAGTCGTTGACACAAAATTTCCAGCTTCAATGAATGCAAACCTCTGGAGAGTCCGTACAAAAACACCTACTTCAATTTTCAAACTTTGCCTTGAACAAACCTCTTGCTTTAGAAGATTTACTTGTTATAGAAAGAGATTGTGAAGTTAACAATATACTGTATCAGCTAACAAAAGAGAAGGAAGGTTATGGTCTGGTCAGTGTATACAGAGGCAGTTTAGAAGCCAGTGAGAAGCGCACGATCCATCTTGTGCAATCTTAGATGCCAACCATGTCACGCTCATACCGTGTTTCTTTACATTTATGGAAACATTCAGAGAAACGAGACATAGAGACAACTTTTATTGTCCATTCTGCATGCAGGGCATGGACGAAAGCAAAAAGCTGGACACGTCAAATTTCGTTCGTCCAGTACAGGCTTGCAAAACATCAGTATGCCTGAAGAAGGCGAAATGTACAAATTCTCAGACATGCACGCAACAATGAAACCTCTCGCTGTTTGTTATTATGAATGTGAATCTGTTCTGGAGCCTAAAACACAGGGAAAACATTTAGTTAACATACACAGGTTGTGCATGTACAGTTATACTCTAGTGGATAAAGACGGTAAAATTGTAATGCACAAAGTAGTTGATTCGACTTACGTCCCACTTGAGGAGATGGAGACGCATCTTGTCAAGAATATGTTGATAGATTATAATGATTACATGGACACCTTACCATTGTACCATGTGAATGCTGCGGGGACGCTTAAGGAGAAAAGGTAAAAAAAGAGTCCGTCACCATAATCATTAAATCGAGGGTGTCTTCGGACCCAATAAAGAAGTGATACCAGGGAACTATATTGCCGCTCTATGTTGTAATTGTAACATCAGTATCTCGGAGAAACTCAGGTTCATGCCTTGTATTGCTCACAATGCATCAGCCTATGACTTAAAATTTATATTGTGAGGACTGGACGGCAAAACTTTATCAAAATAAATGTGTTGCGAAAACAGTCAGATAAAATGTTCAGCAACTCCGTCTTCTTGAACGATGCCACAAGCAAGTACGGTTTCAAGTTTATCGACTCGTACTCCTTTCTCAACTCAAGTTTAGATAGTCTTGCCAAAAATCTTAAGAATAGTGGCCATGACATACCCTTCCTGAAATCCCATCTCACAAGTCTCAGCTACAGTGACAAATTTCTAGAACTCGCTACTCAAAAAGGACATATCCGCAATGAGGCCATCACATCGGATTCTGTGCAGGACTAAACTGACATCCCATCGCAACAAGCCTTTCACAGTAAACTTCGAGGCAAAGGAGTATCGGACTCTGATTATGCTGAAGTGATTGAATTGTGGCAGACTGCAGGACTTTGCGTGACTACAAGATCATCTACCTCCTCATCGACACGTTGCTACTGACAGAAGTCTTCCAAAAGCTTAGGGAGACCAGGAAACGTGACTTCACTCTAGACCCCATCCATTTTGTGAGCGCCCCTGCTTTGCACTGCAAGCCGCCTTCTACGAAGACAAGATGAAACTGGAGCTGGTCAAAGATATCGATCTACTCCAATCCATTGTCAAAAATACACGAGGCGGATTTGTGAGGTTGGCGAAAGGTCTTACCAAGATAAACAATCCCGGATGCATAGACTAAAACCCCAAACTACATGTGTCTTTGGCAGCAATGTGGGACTTTAACAGTTGTATGGTGAATGCTTGAGTGAGCCACTTATGATTGGCAAAATCCTCGAGCTCACACCCGAAGAAATTCAGGCATTTGACTTCCCTGTATTGATGTCTGTATTGATGCCCAAGTCAGCGACGAAGTTGCACAAAAAAACAGACGAGCTGCTACTACTGCTACATCACAAAGAAGTCAGCTTGGACGATGTTTCGCCCTCCACAAAAAAATCTCTTGGCAGGCTCGGAACATCTCAAAAACTGAAAACGAGCAAATCGTAAGCTGGTTGCTAGTCATCTACTCTAAACTGACTACCTCATGGCCCTGGAACTTCTTCAAGTACTCCTCAGACAAGGACTGGGAGTCACCAAGGTTCATCGAATTTTTCTTATTAAGCAGGAACCGGTTTTCAAGTCCTTCATCATGAAAAATTTACAAAACGTCAAGAGTCTACAAACTCATTCGAAAGGTCTCTGTATATACTGCTCTCAAATAGTATATACGGCAAGCTTTTGTTCAATCCGCTCAACAGAAGCCTAGAGGCGAAGGTCGTGCGAACAGCTAACGAGTTCCGAAAACACGCTGCCACACACTTCTGAAAAACTGCTACGCCATCGGCCCGGAAACAGTCATCATGATCCTCAAGCAAAAAAATATCCGAATGGTTCATCCACTCCACGTTGGATTCTATGTGCTTGAAAAGGCTAAACAAAAGTCTACAGCTCCTTTTATGACACTCTGAAACTCATATACGGTGACAATGTCTCGCTCATCTACTCGGACACAGACTCGTTGCTGCTCCAGTTCAAAGGCGTGGCCATCATTGAGGCGAAAATGCGGCAAGCTCCTCTGGCTGAATATATGGACTTCTCACACTACCCCAAAAATCATCCCTTGTACGATGAATCCAAGAAAGGACAACTGGGACTTCTGAAAAGTGAAACAGCTGACGACTACCCACGTGAGATCATTTGCTTGCAACCAAAGTGTTACAGCACGTTGATCGAGTCCGACGCCACAAAATCAGCTGCTAAGAGCGTCAATTACCAGACACAAACCAAAATCAGACACGAACAATACAGAGACATCTATAACTAGAGAACATACTCACACTTTGAGACCATACACAACATTCGCGCACAAGAAAGCCAGCTTCAAACTGTACGTATTATTAAAAATTGCCTCAGTAAGTTTGAAAACAAACGTTACTATATCGATTCATGCACAACTTTTGCCTTTGGCCATCCAGAAATTCCCAAAACGTCCATTGAAGTTGAACCTACCGTCACTAAAAGAGGAAGAGATGTGTCGTGGATGATGATGACGATGATGTAAAAATGGATTCAACTTGGAAGAGACGTAAGCCGGATACGGCTGTCTTTGGCGAGTGTACTCGCGTGAATGACGAAAACACATGCACGTCTCCAGGTTTTATTCTCTAAAGCTACCTAATATGTTGTAAAAATTACCATATGTAAATAAAAAAATGAATAAACTTGAACATGTTTCATCGTTCAACTAGTTAGAGTATATATTGATGTCTACAAGCGGTTTGTTGTCAGTATGACGTAGGACCCAGTGCAGGATGCAGGAACCGGAGGACTTTTTTATCTATGTCTCATCGCTGGGCAGTAGTCAATCGTACCAAAACAACACATCATCAAGTTTTACTAACAATGTTTATCCAAGAATACAGCTACAAGGAGAGCAGAGCGTAGAACTTGTAGAAATATTCTATAACGACTTGTTCAAGCTAGAAAAGCACGATGAACAGTACAACCTTGTATTCTACATAGACTATTTAAATGATAAAGATGAAAGAGTCGGGCATGAAACTGCTCTGTTTGTTCCTAGCGAAAATATCTCAGGCAATAATACATTGGAAGAACACATCTCCGAGCTAGAAATCAAGATCAGAAAAAGTCGGTTAAGGAAAGAAATCGTTAGAGATGAAGGAAAATTGTTTGAATATGATAGTGCCACACAATGTATAAAGTTCAATGCCTTTATTCTACAAAACATGTCGCTATTCAGATATTCTGAAGCTATGGTGAATTGGTACTTTGTTGGAGATAGATCGGCTGATTTAATGGGTGGGGCGATGTTTAAATACAATGTCAGTGAAGGTGCCGTAAGCGAAAAAAAATCCTTTATGAACGATAATGTACGCTACATAAACGTTTACTAAGATATCGTTTTACGCAGCTTTATGGACGATAAGCAAGTCAACATTTTTGATATTATTTCAATTAATAAATCTTATTAATTCACGCGTGCACATGTCAAATCTAAAAAATACAGCGTAATCATATCGATTTCATTCCCATCGATCTACGAGATGGTGTTGGCGGTATCATCCCGTTCAAGGATGGTGGATCGAGCCTATGCGTATTTCATTTTAAACGAAGCTAGAGGCATATA
>SDVV010015246.1:0-14577 GCA_016164225.1 Gammarus roeselii
GCCATGTATTTATTTTTTATAGTTAATTTCATTAAGCAAGGAAAAGGAAGTATTCAAAATTTCTGACTAAGCTAATATTATCTTTTTCTTAAGGATTTCCGACGAAAAGTGTCAATTGTTAAATATGTTTTATTCTTAAATTATCACTTCCCTTTATTCCTGGGCTCAACCTTTTGAGGCTCTTACGTGCAGCTTCCAGCTGTTGATTGGCTGCCCTTCAGGCGGTTGTTGGCGCCACACGATTTTATTGGCTGCCCTCCAGGGTTGTTTGGCGCCACACAATTTTGGCACTGCCACTACTGAGGGAATCCCGCCATCAGAGGGAATACTGCATCTGTGGCACATTTCAGTGGAGGTTAATACAATGACTTAAATATGTATGATACCTTAATGTTACATTGTACAGTTTATAATTTAGTACTAAAGGCTGTATATCTATACATACATAATTTAACGTGGGGGAGAGCAATGCAGGACTTGGCTTGCAAACCCTTACACGTCCATAGACATGATAGTCAAAAGAAGGAAACAAGGGTGAACAGTACGGGAATTACTTCAACATTAATCATCAATGATCTCGAACTAATTTAAGGCGGCTAGAAGATTATAGCCATGAAACACTACCTGACATTAGGACAAAGTGAACAGGGCTTTCCCCCGCGGATGAGCCTTGGAATAGAGAGAAAGGGAAAACTTTGTACATACAGTTGTTGAAGTCAAAACTTATGGTTAGTTACCACTTATTTAAAACAACCTTATTTAAATCGTCTGCGACTTCGCATTGTCGACATTTACACTGGAACTGCAATTATTGCCTTGTGGAATAGCGTTAGGCGCGAGAGTGAAGGGGCAGACCCGGCCAGAGCGATTCTGACAATTAGAGTGCACCACAGATGGCAACACTAGAGGTGCCTGTTATGTTGTTTTAGTTATTGATAATTACAGTTTGTTCCCTTACATCTATACCAGGCTGGTACTAATTTGTGCCAACTTGTCAGTAACGAATGTTTTGTTTGCTAAAAAGGTGTGATACAATGCTTAATTACGACTTTCCTTTAATCCAGGACTTAGCATTCTCAGATCCCTGTGTCGCATCCAAGAAGCTGATTGACTTAGCCTCCACTCCTTGTTGCTGCCCTGGGCGCTGATTGGTGGCGCCCAAAACCCTATCGAACCCGGAAACTTTAAATTGGGGTTCCGCGCTGCTTGCTGACAAGCTGGCGTGCGAAGGGATTCCCTCCGTCAGAAGGAAACTGCAGTTGACGTGCGGAGGGATTCCCGCCGCTGAAGGAAAACTGCATCTACGACACATTTCCAATGAAAGTTAATACAATGGTATAACATATAATACATTCATCTTGACAGTAATACATTATTTATAGGGTGTGAATTTTATGTTAATTCTTGTGAGGGGGAGCAATGCGGAACTCGACTTCGTGAGCGCTTACAATAGTGTGCTCTGATTAAAGTGCGACACTGAAGCGGATAGCTCCTTGCAGCGATGTGAGTAGCAATGATGATGCACGATCTTCTGTGTTTTCTTAAAGTCAGAAGAAATGTATTGTAGAGGCTTCCAGTTTACCCTACATTATCCTAATATCACTGAACACATTGCACGTGCATCACAAGCACCAATTGCTATAAAGCAATCGCCTCTTTTGATCTCATTGTTTGCATATCTCTGTAGGTAGCTACAACATTTCCGTTCAGCTAGTACAAAACTGATTCCAACAATAATGGCAGTGCTGCAAATATTTATTTTGACTAAATAAATACATATACACACGCACAAAAAGCCAGGGAACATATCCATCAGAAGGAATAAATGATTCAGATGAAAACCTTGAGACAAATATGGCAACAACGCCTTCCCAGATAAACACCCGAGAGGGCTTTCTTAACTCTCCGGAACTCGATCAAACAATACATCGTGTGTCTGTTTCTGTTTGAATCATGTGTTCATTCTGGAACACATGTATTTAAATAGTCGGAACCGTGTGTGTTGTGACGACGGCCCTGCGAATGCTATTGATTCAGAGTGACAGTACAACGTGTTAGTGATATAGGCTTACTCAAGAGCTAGGCCAGGCCACAATCAGCTAGGCTAGGCCAGGTCAAAAGAAATAAAATTTTCACTGTTCCTTCTTTATACATGTTACAGGCAAATCTAACCGAATACTAAATACTCAGCTAGAGATTACTAGCCAATACACCTGGTAAATTAATCATCGAAACCTACGAAGGCTGTACCTTGGAGCCCCAAAGAGTTCCCCAGAAGACATGTAGGAGAAACAGTATTTCACCATGTGCCTACTCCAGTATCTCATACTAGGTTTCTAAATCTAGAGCAGACTAATAATTACATTATAGATTTCTACAGTGGGACATTCCCTGTATCCACCTGAATACAGGATTTCATCTTACACATAATAGGTACAATTGCATCTAGCTATAGGGAATTCCTCGGCTCTCGTTTCAAGCATTTTCAATGTATATACATACATGTATATTTAACCAATGCATTATCCTTGATTAGTCATGATAGGATATTCAAATTGGTATTCTGCTTACATGGTAGCAATCTTAAGGTGTGAGTAGCACCCCTATTTGACTCATGCCTATGTATAGATATATAGTACATACAACATATTTTCAAATAGGTTCAAATATCTTACAACTACTATACATTTAAGTAAGAGGAGAATTATGCATTCACAATTCTTAATAATAAACATAGTCAAATTATGTCGGATGTAATTTTAGAATTGCGGAGCTTAGGCCTCCCATTTTATTCCTGTTAGCTACACCCATAGGGGTATACTATTTCTACTTTTATGTTAATATACTACATGCACCCAATCTGTCTGCCTGTTTGAGGCAGGCAAAATGATGTGTAATTATCACCCATGTGACATATTTGGTTTAGCCAATCATTTTTGTGTGCAACCTCCATTTTATGCTGCGGATTGGCGCAGTGAGGTCAACACTACCTCCGTGTGTACGCCAACCTCCTGCTGGCAAGCCATGAGACAAAACTTGTGGACCTTGCTTATATAACTGTAAAGGAAGCCACCAGTGAAAATTACCAGGTGTGAAGCAACAGCGTCCTTGATTTTCTTGCCGGCTTTCCTATCTCCCTTCTTTTCCCTTTCTATATTACCTCAGATGTCTTCGCTCAGTTAAGTTGGGAATATATAATTACACAATACCAAAGATTGATTTCCCGTCATATCCTTGTTCGTGCTCAAGTCTAACATTTGGTGCTTGCCCATAAAACTCAACCTCATTTCATATTAGTCAATAATTTTTAATCATATTTATTCTTATGGAGTTAGAAACGTATGCACAGAACCCGACATAGGTGGTGCCTAGAAAGTGGAAGCACCGTGTGCACGTGAACAAATACCGCACACAGAAGCTCACTTTATTCCAACTTTAACGTTTTGGTTTTGCCAACTGGTATCTCATTAACCTACCAAACATACCAAACTGGTGACCTGCATCTATATTAAATCAAGGTTAACAGACAGGCAGAACGAGGGGCAGGTAGTGAAGCTGCATGAGGGAAATAGCATATCAACTTGAGGTAGTTAAGAAGCTGTCATAGATTTAAAATGTTGACATTGACACCAATGACTGCAGAGTAAGGGGCTAATATTTATTGTTAACTCTGCAACTTAGCAAATTCGTATTGCAAATTTCAACATAATCTTCGTATATGAAACAAACTGGCATACAGGCAAAACATTTCACTTCACAATTCTATGATTTTGATAAAATTATTGTGCCAATTTGGTGTCCGCAGATTCAGAGCCACTGCACAGTGACCTGCTGGTGCATTCACAACACACACCAAAGCACATAGGATACCTTTTTTACTTTCTCATTTTTGTGATAACCTTGGTGTTAAAAGCTCGTGCTCACCTACAAATGGGGTAACCTCTACCTCAGTGTTAATGCTCAGTGAACTTTGAGGTATCGCAATCTCACAACACACATAGGAATTTTATTTCATTTAAATCTCTCAACAAAAACATTTTGCATTCCACACCTAGGTACACATTCCACATCGGCAACAGACATTGCAATTAGAAAATAAATCCTACCAGTCGGTCAATAGAATTACAACCGTAAAACATATTCTTGCTGGCCAAGCCTACACATCCACCATGGCAGAGGACGGAAACCCTGACAGCAACCTTATTGTAGGAAACCCATCAACTTCCAACAGCATAGCTGCAAGCAAAGACTTTAATGTCACACCATAAATGCCTGAAGCTTCAGCTTTCTGGTTCTACTTACTAAAAGCCGACTTCACAGCACATGCTATCACCGATGACCAAACCAAAGTCCGGTTGACGCTCATAGCCCTACCACCACAACTACGACTATCACTCCAGGATATAGTCATGACCGAAGGAGAAAACCAATACACAAAAATTCAAGACAAAATTACTTTCTTAAACACACTACCGGAATCAGCTCACATACGACAAATTCTGGACAAAGAAAGTCGAGGTACCCGCTCAATGGCACAATTCCTTGCTCACCTTCGACATCTTCTTGGTAGTGACTCGTAATCCATTGCACACCACAACAGCCCGTTCTTGAAAGCAATGCTCATGAGGGAAATACCGACCAACATCATAAATGCACTATTGGTCAACAATAACACAACCCTTTCTGACATTGTGGAGACGACAGAAAAAAAACTAATACCCGGAGTCAAACATTCCTGTAAACAACATCAGTAGTGTTCATACAACATCCACACCACAGCTACAACATAACACACCTACGCACAGCGACACCACTCTAACTATCAATGCTCTGACTTCACGAATGTCAGAAATGGATTTCAAAAATAGAGCATTCACGCAGGAAAAAGACCACATTTTAAAAAGGGTTGACCATCTAGAGAGAACAATCCACAATCTAGAGGACAAAATCAATAAAGAGCAACAATCATTCTAGATCAGACTGCAAAAGCTGGAACAATGACCACATTACAACAACCATGGAAACAGAAGAAGAAGCACTTCCCACCGACGTGAACCTTCTGAAGAAAACAGAATGCGTTGTCGTTTCCACAGGTGCTTTGACACAAATGCTCGCAGATGCACAATCCCATGTGACATGAGCAATCTTTTCAACAACCAGGAGGGAAACTAATATCCCCTGATGACAACCTGAGCACCGTCACGGCAATAACCCTCAAGAAGACTCGTCTCGTAACCATAACCGACAGTAGAAGCAAGTTCACATTCTTAATAGACACAGGTGCTGCTGTCTCTGCCATTCCATCACAAGCAACCGACATAAGAAATGAGGAAGTTAGCAGCCTTCACGCTGTCAATGGTTCCCTCATACCCATATTTGGTGAGCGGCTTATGAACCTCAATATTGGCCTGCAAAATGATATAACTTGGCGATTCATCTAAGCCCAGATTGATCGACCAATAATTGGTGCTGACTTGCTCGCTCACCACAAACTTGGGGTAGACCTACATAATAGGTGGTTCATGGATACCTCCACGAGCCTGACTGCCTCCGCAGGTCTGGCTTTAACCGGTGCAACACTCAACACCCTAGGAGACGACCCTGACTGCTACAGAAAATAATTAGAGAAATACAAAACTATCACAATGCCTAACACTGCATTGACAAAACCTAAGCATGATGTAGGACACATTATCACAACGACAGGCCAACCAATCTTTGTGCGCCCCAGGCGACTTAATTCTAAAGTCGCAGACTCGGCAAAAGAAGACATAAAAGTAATGCTTCAGAATGGGATCATCCGACCCAGTAAAAGCCCTTTGGCTTCACCATTACATGTGGTACCCAAAAAGGCTGGTTGGAGACTGTGCGGTGATTTCAGAAGTGTTAATTTCCAGGCGGTACGCGATAGCTACCCACGAAAACACCTGCAAGACTTCTCAGCCCAACTGGCAGGAAAAAACATGTTCTCCAAGGTCGACCTTGCCAGTGCCTACTTCAAAATCCCCATGGATGAGGAAAACATCCTCAGAACAGTTATCGACACTCTTTTTGGATCTTTTGAGTTCACGCACATGCCCTATGGCCTCAGCAGTGCAGCTCAAACCTATCAACGATTCCTTGACCCAGTCCTCCGTGACATATCCGTCACAGGGCGCCCAGTCACGAGTTTTAATTATGTGGACGACATACTAATTGCCAGCTGAAATGAGACTGAGCATCTCCAAGACCTTAAAAAACTTTTCACCAAACTAGGAGCTCGTGGGCTAGTCATTCACCCGCTCAAAAGTGAGTTTAGACGCCCCAAAGTGAATTTTCTTGGACACAGAATAACCTCTCTAGGAATTCTGCCGTTGCCCGAGAAGGTCAAGGCTATCAACGATTTTGAGAAGCCATTCTCATCAGAACGCTCCGAAAATTCTGTGTAATGATACAGTTTTACAACAGATTCTTGTATGCCATTGTCTCAGTCATGGCACTACTCAATACACTTCTTTCGGGGAAACCCATGAAGAATGACAAAATTGCTTGAAACCCTGAAGCAAACCAGGCATTTGAAGATGCAAAAGCAGCACCAGCTCAAGTAACAATGCTTCATCACTCATTGCCTGATGCGCCAACTGCAATTGCAGTGGATGCTTCTAACACCACAGTGGGAGCAGTGCTACAGCAGCTCCAAGACAATGAATGGAGACTGCTTGCTTTCTTCAGCAAGAAATTACAGCCAAGGGAAAGGAGACACTCCTCCTTTGGTTGAGATATGCTTGCAGCTTACCTTTCAGTGGAGCACTTCTGCTACTTCATCGTAGGCATAGACTTTGTCATCATCATCGATCATAAACCATTAGTTGGTACACTTCACAAACGACAGAAACGAGACATCCCTCGGGAGAGCCGTCAACTCTCTTACATCAGTCAGTTAACAACTGATATTCAGCACATTGCTGGAGAAAAGAACCAAGTCGCAGACGCTTTGTCACGATATCATGATCAAGAGGAACCAGTCACGCAACTGCCTTCTAAACAAAACGACGAGGATTGTGATTACATTCGCATAGCAATTTTCACGGACATTAATGAAGAACGAATTTGCACGGAACAACTTTATGACCAAGAGTTAAAAGCACTGCTCGAAGATGAGGATTCATCCTTCCGTCAACACCAAGTTGATGGAGTTTACATGCACATACATGACAATGTGTGCCGACCTTACATTCCACAGCTAATGCGCAAGGAATTTTTCCACAAGGTGCACAACATCGCCCATCCTGGGAAGCGTGCCACAGTTTAGCAGCTTGCCACGCCTTATGTGTGGCCAGTCATGAAGAAAGACATCCGACAATGGTGTGAGAAGTTCACAAGCTGTCAAAAAGTGAAAAATTATTCGTCACAACTTCGTTCCAGCACAAACCATTCCACCAGAAGGAGGAGAGTTCGCGCAGGTACATCTTGATCTTGTGGGACCCTTACCTCACAATGAGGGGTACGAATACCTATTCATCATGATCGACATACATACTCGCTGGCCTGAAATCTGTCTTATCAAAGATGCACAAGCAGAAACAGTCGGCAATGCTTTCCTTGCCACCTGGATCTCACGCTATGGTTGCCCCATCAGCATCACCATAGACCGCAGTCCTCAGTTTGAATCGGCATTGTGGACCAATCTCATAGAAACCCATGTTTGGTGCGCATCAGAACCACCGCTTATCACTCTCAGGCCAATGGCCTGATTGACCGAATCCACCGCCGAGTCAAGGATGCATTGAAAACGCAGGCAGATCCTCACCATTGGGTGGAAAAACTTCCACTCATTCTCTTAAGCATGCAATCCGCAGTAAAAGAAGACATCGGCTACACATCAACAGAACTCAGGTTTGGAGTGAACTTGCGTTTTCCATGCGACCTGTTGGTCAGAAACCGCAATCCTGCACTGACCGACATCACCGTGTACAACCAGAGATTACAAAGCTTCATGAACGAAGCTGGTCCGGCACAGTCCCAACCAATTCAACCAGCAGAGGGGCATCTCGACCCCAAACTCAAAACAGCGAAGCACGTCATTGTCCGCATCGACGGAGTACTGCGCTCACTCGGAGCACTCTACGAAGGACCGTTTGAGGTAGTTCAACGTACACCGACACACTACATCATCAAGCGACGAGGCAAAATTGACAATGTCCAAGTCTCTCGTTTGAAAGCGGCCCATGGGATAGACGACGTTTTCCCCGAAAGACACCTGTCACGATACAAATCGAAAACGTTCCGTCAACCACACATGGCCCAGACGAAGATCCTACACCAGGCGCAGCACGTCCGGAAGACCGGTACGCGCAACGAGCCCAGACTACCAGACACCCAGCAAATCTACCACCGCAAGCCCGCACAGGACGGCGAGTCCAAATAAATCCACGACCTCAAGTCAGGTTGTTCACTCAAATCACCAGGTCTGGCAGAGCAGTAGGAGTACCAGACCACCTCAACATGTAGCTAACGCTACGCTCTTGGACGCCAGCCAAGAAGGGGAAAACACAATACTGCATACCCGGCTGCAGTCTTAAAGGGGAGTGGTGAAGAGGTGATGTAGCGTTCAATTGTATAAATTTCGACGTCAATCATGACGTCATACGTAGAAGTAACATAGTATTATATTGTGCGTTAACGAAAAAAAAAATAACAATAACTGTATATGGTGAAACATGTTAAAAATGTATCATAGTCAAAATTTGTAAAGCGGCAATACGAAGCTAGGTTATAATCACATCGTCATAAACTGAACTCATCCAGGAAGGAAAAGTATGCGAAAGTGGAAGTGAAACGAGTTTATGACGCCGTGATTGAGATTGAATGACTGGTTGCAGAGTGCTATTACAATCTTCTATACTTCTGTAATTATCTTACTTTTATGTTTTAGAACTTTCAAAAGTTTAAAAATGGGAAGATGGCAACACTCTTTCCTCGAACAGTCGCGCGCTCTCAGTTTTTCAGCTCATTCTTCGTCGACTTCTATTAGGGTTGGTCGTGCTTTAGTCGTGTTAAACCTGGTTTTTCTTGTAAGTATTTTTTGGTGTTATTGTAGATTTTGTTATGTACTTCATGTTCCTAATATTACTGTGTCTCATGTCATTAGGCAGGATTTCCTTCTGTCGTTCTCGTGTGTCCACGTGTAAAGTTAGTCCTAGTTAAATTAGGATCAATAAACATCGATAAACTAAGCAAACGTTCATTCATTCCAACCTCTCGGCGATCATAATCGAAGGTGTTTAAGGACATCCCGATAATCTGAGGAGTCAATTAGAGCCACAACCTACCCAGCCCCATACTGGTCACTCTGGGGTCACCAGTATGGGGCTGGGCTGGTTGGGGCTATAATTGACTCCTCAGATTATCGGGATGTTCTTAATCATCTTCGATTATGGTAGCCGAGAGATTGGAATGCTGAGATTATTGCTGTTTATTGATCCCAAATGAACGATATTTAAATTCGTGGCGTCGTGGAGGTCGTCGGGAACGGTGAGCGGACACTTGCCGCTCAAGGAAGTAGGGGTCAGGACACTGAACAATCGTGTCGTCTTGGTCCAACGACAGTGCAGTTGGGAACACCGACCGGACCCAAAACGGTCTGGCAGATTCGACTGGGATGTGGAGCCGACGAATAATTAGAAGCGACAGAGCGCTGGGAGAGGCTGCACGCAAGAAACATCATGTTAATTCAACAAGCGCTTGCTTCACCCCAATGGGGTGACGGTAATAGGTATAATTAGGAATGGCATTATACATGGCATCACACTGACATTCACATGAAAAATCAACAATTGTAGGAGACTTGGTTGCATCTATGGCAGATTAACTTACTTTCCTTTTTGGGAGAAGATATTTGGTCATTCTCAATTTCTTCGATTATTGTGTCCAATAAAATTAGGTTGGGTAGGCCATTTGGAGGACTGAGAGTCATTTGGCAACGATCTTCCAGCCCAAATATCAAGATTAAACAGTACGATTGCGATAGAATCCTGGGTCTGAGCGTTACTTTTGGTGGGACCTCCTTTCTGTTCATAAATGTGTACTTCCCAAGTAAACTCGAATGAAAACCTCGAGGAGTACGTAAATTGTATGGGTGTTCTTGGTAGTATATTGGAGAGTCGAGCAAAACAGCAAATATGCGTTTTGGGAGATTTTAATGCCTCGTCTCACACGGCCAGGCTTATTGAGATTGAAGAACTTGTTGATGAATATAATTTGGCATTTCAGAACACTCGGCTTCTCCCACCTGATACGAACACTCATGTAAATCATGACTCTCTATCCACCTCTTGAATTGATCATATCGCTCTGTCTTCGATGTTGTTGGATGCAACCGTTTCATGTTACACGTTGCCTGATGTGGCTTGTATGGATCACTCTAAATGTTGAAAGAATGCAGACCCCTCTGCAAGTTGATTCCTGCGGGGTTGAAGAGATTGACTGGAACTTTGACAACAAGGTGACAACGGATCGATTATAAGTAGAAATTGACACCCTTCTATCACACATTTCTGTTAGGCTTCTCGGAATGAATGAAGTAGCCGACAGTGAACTCTGAATGACATATATGGTTGCATGAGACAGTGTATCTTAATTGCTGATCGACGAGTTTTTGGAATAAGGAAACCGAGTAAATACGGTGTCCCCGGGTGAAATGAACGGGCAAAGGAATTGAATTATGCTGTACGGGACGCTGTGTTTCGGTGTTATTTTGTTTGAAAGCCTCGTGGGGGTCAACTTGCAGTGGCAATGATAATAGCCAAATCCCGTTTTCGTATGGAACTCGCGTTTCTAAGAGAAAATGAATAACAATTACGAGCTCAGGCACTTCTCTCAATGTTGAGTGAAGGTAAATGTAAGAATTTTTGGGAAGAAATTCGAGCACTTAACCCTAAGAAAGAATCACTTCCACTCACTGTTGCAGGAGTTACGGACATGGATGACATTGCAAGAGTCTGGTGGGGAGCACTTTCGGGATATTGCAAACTCTGTTGCCACGGATGAAAATAGGGAGTGAGTTCAAGGAGCCATTAGCAATATTCCGGTTGCAAACGAAACGATCAGCGTTGCCGATGTCAGGGTCATTGTAAGAGGATTGAAAAGTAACAAGACAGTTGGTAATGGTGATATTCCTGGAGAAGTGTATAAGCATGCCTCTCACTGATTGATTTCGGTGTTAGCTCTCTTCCTCTCTGGCTGCTTACGAACTAAGCAGTTGCCAAGAGATTAAATGCATGTAATTGTAATTCCGCTTCTAAAATGTAAAACGAAGGACACGTCTGACATAAATAATTATTTTCCAATTGATATAGCTACCTCAATTTCTAAAGTTCTGAAGCAGATCATTCTCACAAGGCTGTAAACGAATTTGTTCATGGTGGACAGTCAGTTTGGTTTTAAGGAGAGCCATGGAACAGAAATGGCGATATTTGCACTGAAACAAACAGTAGAATACTACAGAAATAGGGATTCTCATGTCTTTATGTGCTTCCTAGATGCAAAGAAATCGTTTGATGAAGTAAATCACTGGACTTTGTTCAGGAAATTAATTGAGAAGGGAGCCCAACCTCATATCGTAGAGTTACTTGTATTCTGATAGAGAGCAGGAATTTCTTGTGCGGTGGGGAAGCTCAAAATCAGCTCCCTATCATTGTATCAATGGAATTAGACAAAGAGGCGAATTGTCATCATTGTTATATAATGTTTACACCGATGATCAGAATTTCTTATTAGGCAGGGAGAACGTGGGATGTCATGTTGCCAATTGCTGTGTTAATAATCTTAGTTATGCCGATGATATGGTGTTACTAGCGCCAACTCTATCTGCACTGCAGAAACTTCTAGATATTTGTAGTAATTTTGCTCAGCCTTATGATATTGTGTATAACACATCAAAAACTGTGTGTATGCTGGTCAGGCCTTAGTAACCTGGCAGATCATTCATATTTCTAGTATATTAAGTTTTACATCGAATGTACTTCTATACCCTTGATGGTTTTTAATAAAGTGTATTTATTTTTTATTTTTAGCTCACAACGGAGGCGCACTTATACCAGGAACCGTTTTAAGAGTTCCATGGAAGACAGGTAAGAAATTCTGATAATGTAACCATGCCAGTGGCGGTAACTAGGAGATCCCTGTTTCTCTAGTTCTCCCACTAGTAATTATTCTGGAAAATTATTCTAAATTCTTAGGAACTGCAGAGGAGACTATATTATACAGCGTTACGGGACCTGCAAGAAACTCGTTTGAATCAAAAAGTTTATTTTTTCGAAAAAAATACACAATTGAAAAGAGAGAATTTTTTTTTAATTAGATTAGATCTTGAAGATTATTCCTTTCAGATGATTTCCATCTAGTATTAAAGATTCATCTACTCTCGTGACTATGTTATGCATGTCCTTGGCTAATGTTTGAGGTGTGATTAAACCAATTTCTTGAGTTATGTTCTGGTTAAGATCATGTAATGTTCTTGGGTTGTTTCGATGTACATTATTTTTCAAATATCTCCACAAAATGGAGTAAAGGGGTGAAAGATCAGGCGATCAAGCAGGCCATTCAACATCATCGAATCTGGAAATCAATTTTTACGGAAACTGGATCTTTAATGAAGACATGGATAATCTTGCCCTATGACATAGTGCTCCATCCTGTTGAAACCAAAAACAGTCACCCAACTTATTAATCTTTGGATACACAAAGTTTACCTGCATTTGTTCATATCTTTTACCATTAACAGTCATGGCGTTGTTTTGTTCATCCTCGAAAAAATACGGGCTAATAATTTCACGGGAAGTTAAGCCACACCAAAAGGTAACAATCGGTAACTTGATTCATATCCTAATTAATATATCATGAAAACAGGTGTTTACTTTTTATCAATTTTTTTCTACTCTTTTCAATGGCGTATTTGCTTTTTTCGATGAATAAAACTTTTCGAGTTATACGAGTTTCTTTCAGGTCCCGTAACGCTGGAACACCCTGTATACTCCTACAGATAAGTGATATTTCCTGTATCCACCTGGAGGAAGAATTTTCTAGACATATTTCCTAGACAGAGATGTTTTCACATTGCCCCAGATTGCCTCGTGCACAATGACCGTAGCCCATGTTGAATGTAAATCTAAAAAAATCAATGTTTATATACATTGATACATTATCCTCTAATTATAATAGGATAATCAAATTATTAAATTTTTCACATTGTGTAATATTCTGTGAGCGTGAATCCTAATTCCCATATCATGCACCGGCGAAGTAGGATGTATGATTTTATTTTTCATGTGATTTCCTGTGTCCACTCTTTCTGTTTGCCTGCGTTGAGGTGCACAGAATGATGTGAAGTTTCCCCCAATGTGACATTTTTTTTCAAAACAAAAAAATATATCTGGGCACCCCTTTCCACTTTGCCCGGAGTAACCTCAGTAAGGCAGCGGATTGGTTCCCAACATTCATTGAAGTTCCATCGATCTCAGCCCACATCCAGGAGAGAGGGCACACTGGAGGAGCCCCAAGGTCTACGCATTATTTCCACCCTCACAAGATAAATCCATATTGCGGAGAAATATACCAAAAAAATGATGTGGCTATCAATTAAACCTAATAATTTATTGGTGTGGATCTTAACTCAACAAGTACATTCACCATTGATTATTCATTATTAATTCTTCTGCATACATTTGGAGTCAGTTGTGTTGAGCACCAAGAAGGGCAAACGCCCAGGTGGTGAACACATAATTAATTAATTTAGTTTTTTATTATTTGCAACAGGGTACCTTGAAATGACAAATGCCATCAATGTCAAATAACTTACTGTATCTTCTACATACACCTGAAACTGGTGATAAATATATTTTATACTGATTACTATAACAATGAATCATAAGTACTGCTAATTTGTTGTACACAATATCATGGGACCGATCAAAATTACTATAAATATCTAGAAGCTTCTGCAATGCCGATAGAACCAGAGCTATTAACCCCATGCCAGTAGTGTATGTGTCTACAAAACAGCCCTGGGAATCCTGTCTACAAAACAGCCCTGGGAATCCTGTCTACAAAACAGCCCTGGGAATCCGGTCGACAAAACAGCCCTGGGAATCCTGTCTACAAAACAGCCCTGGGAATCCTGTCTACAAAACAGCCCTGCAGATACGGGGTACAAAAACACCCTGGAAAATAGGTACTACGAAAACGCTCTGGAAAAAAGGTACTACAAAAACGCACTGGAAATAGGTACTACAAAAACGCCCTGGAAATAGGTACTACGAAAACGCCCTGGAAAATAGGTACTACGAATATGCCCTGGAAAATAGGTACTACGAATAAGCTTTGTGAAGGAATAAGATGGGCCTTAATTAGGGACTACATACAGTACTGGAAAAATTATTATGGATTTTTGAGATTTTCGGTATTTTTACATAAAAAGGTGAAATAAACACAATTTATGTATTGATATATGATTTATTTCATATTATTTATGC
This sequence comes from Gammarus roeselii, assembly GCA_016164225.1. Classification (NCBI taxonomy): domain Eukaryota; kingdom Metazoa; phylum Arthropoda; class Malacostraca; order Amphipoda; family Gammaridae; genus Gammarus; species Gammarus roeselii. Next base: position 14,511 of record SDVV010015246.1, read on the forward strand.
AGAACGAGTATTTCAGTAGTCTGTTTGCCCTCCTTTAGCAGACTTAAGGGCTTGTACCCGTTTAGGC
>SDVV010015247.1:0-14577 GCA_016164225.1 Gammarus roeselii
TCGTTTTGCATCGCGCACTCTGTAATCTGTGCGCTGTCTGAACGTTGAGTCGTTTTGCATCGCGCACTCTGTAATCTGTGCGCTGTCTGAACGTTGAGCCGTTTTGCATCGCGCACTCTGTAATCTGTGCGCTGTCTGAACGTTGAGTCGTTTTGCATCGCGCACTCTGGTATCTGCGCGCTGTTTGATCGTTATGAGTCGTTGGGCATCGCGCACTCTGCTATCTGCGCGCTGTCTGAATATTGAGTCGTTTTACATCGCGCACTCTGGTATCTGCGCGTTCTTCTAACGTTATGAGTCGTTTGGCATCGCGCACTCGCACTCTGCTATCTGCGCGCTGTCTGAACGTTATGAGTCGTTTGCCTATGTTGTTGTCAATGCACTGATATCTATAACATGTGTAGCAACAATGCTCCTGCATTCATTATTTTCGCAAGACGGTGCTTCGATCAGTGAGTATTCTGAAGTATTCTGAGTATACGAAGATATTGCCCATTTCATCGCAATGGAATGCAAAATTCTGCATTTGATCTGGAGCGTCATTATGGGTCTTTCATAAACAAGCAAAGAAAGGAGATCCTTAAACAAAGGAAATTATTTAAATATGACAGTAGTAGATTAGAATAGAATAAGGAAACATAACGAGCACGAGCTCTCATGTCGAGTTGTTTCCTCTGAAAGAAGTGAAAGAAGAGTGGAGGATAGTCAACGAGGCTTTAAAAAATCACGCACACATGCAGAAAAAGTTTGTAAGGATAGCAAGGAGAAAAACCACAACTACCATCACCACAATACTAGTTTCAGTACGTTTCAGCCCCGGAGGAGAAAGGGTCGAGTGTCAGGACGACAATTCAAGAACGGGGCGGGGCGAACAAGATGAGAAGTGAAAAATTTAGGAGCATATAGAAATTAAACTTCGACAAGTATGTGCACATTTAGGAGAGCAGCACACACAGTTGCCTGGGTAGTGGTCCTCCCCCATGTGGTCAGAAGATCAAGTCTTCTGTATGCAAGTGGTTCCTTTAAGGCTGTCGCACTTCAAGGTGAGACGTCGGAGTGACATCTCCTGGGAAAATAGTTGCTCGTGACATCTCCTGAATTTGGTCAAAGCAAACACGAGTATTTTAAAGTTTGAAAAACGGGTATTATTGCAAGTTTCGGTCCAAGGATTCACGAATATTTACGTTTTTAAATTATGTTGAATCGAGTTCAGTCAGCAGATACTACAACATTTTAAATTTTGACAAGCAGTTATTGCAAGATTTTAATCCAAAGAAGGCATGATCCAATATTCAAATTTACAAATTGGCGCAAACATCAAATTCGTCTAACGAATCAGAAATATTTTTTTAATGTTTTGAAAACAGGTATCGCAAAGTTTAGTCCAAAAAAGGCAAAACCGGCTTATATGTTTTGAAAAATTCTGAAACATCTGTGGAGGAAAGGTTAGCACATATACGTCTCTCCGCTCCCTGCTGCACTAGGTCTCGCCCGAATCTGTGCTACAAGAGAGAGAGAAGACGTTTAGTTCATTACACTATATAAAGGAATACCTTTCAAGGTTAGATGCCGGAAGCCATCTGCACCATAATCCATTCTGTATTTCAGGGTGAGATACCAGAGGGGTATCTCCTAGATATATGGAATATTTCAAGGTTAGATGTCATAAGAGCATCTCTAAAAAATGTTGTTCTACTAGGAAACGGGCATTGAGTTTAGTCAGAGAGACACTAAAGTTATTTAAATTTGATAAACATTTATTTTAAGATTTTAATCCAGAAAAGGCAAGAACCAATATTTAAATTTTGGGATTGGTGCGAACATCAAGTTTAGTCATAAGAATCAAAAGTATTTTTACATTTTTTAAAAACAGTTAAAGCAAGTTTAGTCCATGTGAGGCAAAGAACCGGTATTTAAAGTTGTTAAAAAATTGAACATCTGTGGAGAAAGGTTAGCACATATACGTATCTCCGCTCCCTGCTGCACTTGGTCTTGCCCGAATCTGTGCTACAAAAGAGAGAAGACGGTTAGTTCATTCACACTGTATAAAGGAATAACTTTCAAGGTGAGATACCGGAGAGCGAAGGCAATATATGTTATTATATATTTCAGGGTGAGATGCCAGAGGGGTATTTCCTAGATATAAGGACTATTTTAAGATGAGATGTCAGAAGGGCCTCAATTAAATGTTGTTCTATTAGGAAACCGGTGTTTCCACCCAAGGGAAGCAGTTTATGGTAATATTTGTTCCCTTTCTTTTTTCTTCTTCCCTCCTGACACGAAAAGAAGAAGAGAAAAAATGAGAGAGTAACATTGTGTCGACAGTGGCCCTCCATAGGAAGGTACTCACTGATTGATCAGATGGATGTTATCCCCATTTCTCTCCTTTCTTTACTCTCCCGACAGGGCAGGTAGAAAAGTGAGAAGAAAAATACCCACATGTCGGTAAGGTCCCTCCGTAGGAAGATACTCATTGCCTCAACAATAGATGATATCTGTTGAATCTGCATCGTACCGTAGAGTAAAGCAAAGCTCTTCTTCTGGTGCAGTTTGATTTTCGCATATCATGGAGTGTGGAGTTGAGCCGCTATTGCGGCTCATCGGCAAAGCCGCTGAGTCACTGGCAGACTTCACCCGCACTAGTTCGCAATTTTTGTCTATCTCTCCCCAATTTCGCTTCGTTATTTCTTCTCCTACATGGAGGGTAGAAAAGTAAAAGGAAAATGCCATCGTGTCGGCAAGGTCGTTTTGTAAGAAGATACTTATTGCCTAGACAATGGATGTTATCGTAGAATCTACGTCGAACCGTAGAGTTGAGCAAATGCTCTCCTCTTGGTGCGGGTTCGAATTTTGTAAATCATGGTGTGTGGTGGTGAATGCTGTCACCGTACCAGATAAGAATACTAAAAATAAGGAGTAAAAATTTGTTGTATCCCTCCAAGTGTTCACTGCCGTATCGAGTTGAGCAAGCTCTCCTCTTACGCGGTGTTGGTTCTTAAGATACCATAGTCCCTCATCTGCTTATCACACTTTGGTGACAGCAAATGGCCTCCAGGCAAGCGGGATGGGTGATTGTGAGTACCGTTACGGGCTCACACCCAGGACCGGTGGCCTTGACGTGGGTTTAGGGGTGGATGCAAGTCGCCGTAACACCTCTCACCCGGTATATTCTGGAAGGAATGATCGTATCGAGATTTAATCAGTCTGTCTGTACTCGCAATGCAGTATTATCAGTCTGTCTGTACTTGCAATATTAATGGTAGAAAGCGCTCCGTTCCTATATGGAATTTATCAGTCGCTTGCGTTGGTTATTACTCAGAATGAAATTATGAGTAATAATTAGCAATTACTACTACAAACGACATTGCTATTATTGTCTCTAATAATGGATTTATAAGTAGTATAAGCTTGAATGGTGAAGAGAGCCGTATTATGCTCCTTCCCTATATCCCAATAGTTATAATCTAGACAGCTCACAGTAAAGTCGTGTCATTCTCAGGGTAAACGAGTCACGTAGCCCAATGCTTGTCGAGCGCATTTTTGAACGCATTCACGGATTCAGAGCCAACTACCGCAGCTGGTAAATTGTTCTAAATCCACGAGATTGTGATCGGGAAAATTGTTGCGCTATAGTCGTAGCGAAACGTTTTTCCAGAAGTTTAACCCCGTTGTTTCGGGTACGAATGTTGAGGTTCCTGTCAAAGAGACCAACAGGGATCACGTTGTTGAATCCCTTCTGGTATTTGAAGGTTTCAATCGTTTCTCAAGGGAGATGAGGCCAAGCTCTTTAAGCCTATTCTCGTAGGTGTGGTGGCGTAGCTGCGGAATGAGCTTAGTAGCACGATGATGGATTCGTTCCAGTTTGGCTATGTCCCCCCTCATGTGTGGAGACCAGAATTGGACTGCAAGCATGAGATGGGGACGGATAAGGGATGTGTCCAACGGCATTACAATGTCCTTCGTTTTGCAGAGGAAGTTACAGAAGATGAAATCAAGTTTACGGTTAGCTATCTTGTAACTTTCTCCGACCTGCGCGTCACATTTCAAATATTTTAAAATAAGGACACCCAAGTTTTTCTGCTAGTCAACAGTTGCATGATCGCTTCCTGACATCGTGTGGTTGAAGTTGGCATAGCGGCACCCCATGTGCATAACTGTAAATTTTGCACCATTGAAGGGTATCTGCAACGCTTCCCACCATTAGTCGAGTTTTCCGCAATTTTGTTGAATCTCAACTCTGTCTCTCACCCTCCATGCTGCATGGCAGAGCTTCGTGTCGTCGGCAAATTTCGATACTTTGGAGAGAAGCCCGCATCCATGTCGTTTACATAGCTGAAAAAGAGGATAGGACCCAGGACGCTGCCCTGGGGCACCCCAGAGGAAACGGGGGCCCAATAAGACATAGCCTGGCCGATGCTGACTCTTTGCTCGCGTCCTGTTAGCCAGGCGCGCAGCCAGCGAAGTACGTTGTCATTAATGCCGAGCTCAGAGACTTATTGTAACAGTCTCCTGTGCGGCACCTTGTCGAAGACTTTTTGGAAGTCTAGGTAAATGACATCCACTGCCTTGCGCGGTCGTGCACGTTGATAACCTCGTTGAAAAAGTCCAGCAGATTCGTCAGACAGCTCCACTTACGGCGAAAGCCGTGTTGAGTGTCGTGAATAAGTTTGTTGTCCTACAGATGATCGACGAGATGATTTCGTATCAATCGCTCGATGGTTTTGCACACGATCGACGTCAAGCTGATCGGTCGATAGTTGCTGGGTGATTGTCGGTCACCTTTCGTGGAGATTGCCGTAACGTTAGCAACTCTCCAGTCTTCGGGAACCTCGCCAATCGTCATCGATAAGTTTAAGATGTGAGTTAGAGAATCCGCCAGTTGTTCTCGAGTTTCCTTAATAACTCTTGGGTGGTGTCCATCGGGACCAATCAATTTGTAAATGTCCAGTCCCTCAACCTGTTTGACAACTTCCTCTCTTGTGAACACAATGTCGTTACTTGTCCAGCGTAAACAGTATCTCGCTCGTAGCCGTGGCCCTCAACTGTGAACACTGAGCAGAAGAAGCTATTCAGGACACTGGCCATGTATTCAGGTGACGTTCTGAGGACACCATCTTCATGCATTAGCGGGCCCACTGAGTCCCTAGCAATTCTACGCTCGTTGACGTAGCGCTAGAAATCCTTAGGGTTGGCGTTATTCACATTGTTTCTCTCTTTCGTGCGCTCAAAGGATCGGACTAGCCTTGTAGCTGTCCTACACGCAAGGCGATGGAATTCTGCCGCTTCTGCGGTGTTGTCCCTCATTCGTTGCGCATTTAGTTAGCCACGACGGTTTAAGGCTCTTTCAACTTCAACGTTTCACCATGGGAGCCTGATCCTCTGAGCGGGATCAATTATCCTCAAGGGCTTACATTGGTCGCTGGCCTAGCGAACTCTCTCATTGAGGAGTTGTTCGATCAAATTAGGCGCTCTTAGTTGTTCTCTCATCCCTTGAGAGTCTGCTCGCGCAAAATTGGGGGGCCTTGGTGGCTGGACGGGCACTTTGATGGTGAATTCCACCGCGTTATGGCCAGCACCTCCCAGTTTGTTACCAACTAGGATGTTGCTGATCAAGCGTTCCTCGGTTGACATGACTAGGTCTAATATGTTGTTCCCCCGGGTTGGTTCACGAACATACTGGGTCATGCCATTATCGGCGATAAACTCCGTTAGTTTGTTGCCTGGAGCCTGTTAAGTTAAGCTCACCCAGTCAATATAAGAGAGATTGAAGTCACCGAAGATGATAGTCTCGTGATTATTTGAGACTATTTCTTCCAGCTTCTCATAGAGCTGGGCATTTTGTTACGCAAGGGTGTGACTGTTGCGGTACAACAATGCCAGTTTCAATGTCGCATAGGCCACTTCAATTTCTGCGTTGAGTATTTCGCATGAAACAGTGACGAGCGTTGCTGTGAGAAATGGATGCAGTATTTTTTTTAATCACAGCACGGACCCGCATTCACGTTCATTAGGTGTGGGTTTGTCCACGCTGATCATTTTATAGCCTGCACTGGAGATCGAGTTACTGCACTGGCGATCGAGCCATGTTTCGTTTATGCCAATGACTTCAAAAGAGTACAGGGTCGCTGACGTCTCCTAGGTTCATCAAACCTAGAAGCATATGACTGAGCGTTTCAGAAGAAGAACTTTAGACGGTGCGTGTTTCGGTCTTCGACTTCACCTTTGGGAGGGTTTCGACCTAGCGGCTGTGGACCAGGATCTCTATCATCCCTGGAGTTGCCTTCTAGTGAGCCCTGTAACGCTTAAGCCGCGCCCACTTATTCTTTTTCTTGGGGCGACTGATTGGTCATTGCTTCCGTATAGGAATCTGCTGCGGGCACGGGGCCTTCTAGGAAGTGCTCTCTGCGGCAAAAACTGGTCCGTTCAAAGCACACTGGACTCCTGACCTTTGGGCATAGTAATTTTTAGCGCCTTGATAGAGCAGTCTGCCAGTCGGGCATTTTCTATATCATTCATGTGTAGGCCGTTTCTTAGGAAAAGATCGGACTTCTCCCGAAAGTCATCAAACAAGTTTATAAATGATACTCCTTCGGACTCTCAAATGGTCTCAACAGCTCGATTTGTAAAGGTTAACTTGCTATACAGCTCGTCATAATCAATCATTCGCAGTAATATGGATGTGATGGCCACTCGATCCGTTTTTGCCTTGAGGTTAGAAATCAGCTGGCTATACTTGGCTAGCAGATCTTCCGACCGTGTCCTCTTAAGATCATTGGTACCGACCTGACAGATTATGAGAGTCTTCCGGCTGAAAGTCACAACCTCCGCAAGGGCATCTGTGATCTTATCTAGCGTGGCACCGTGCTTACAAATAACCAGCCTCTTTGCCTTACACCTATGAAAGAATTCAACCGTCTGGTGCCGCACGATAGAGTCACCTAAGACAAATGTCTCAGTCTCGCCGTCCAGGTCGGTGAGTCCGCAGCAGCACACCTCCAGAGTAGTTGTAGTAGTAGTAGTAGTAGTAGTAGTAGTAGTAGGCCTGGGATGGGCTGAAGAGTGAATTCTTGCAATAATCCGAAATTGAATTTGCAGTACGACTAGCTTCGTCGAGATGAGGTGCCCATCGTTCATGAGCTGCCCATCGTTCATGAGCTGCCGGATGCTGAAGGTGTTTGTCGAGTTAAATGACAAACATCTAAAAGAAGTTCACGGCCTCTGATGTTCTGAATGATTTTAGCTGCCATTTTTCTTCAGTATTTCTGTTCTTTTGGTTATAATGTCGATAAAAGAGGCCCTCAGAGCAAGCTCTAGTGTGCTCCTTAAGGTTTCTGAAGGTTTCTATTTACTGACCTCCAAGTCGTCTTATTTCAAGTGATATCAGTTTACGTTCGTTGAGTCTTTGCGGGTATGTATTTTTTTTGTCAGTTTCGGATTAATTTTTGTTGCTCGGTTCCTGAATACGTTATATTTTGTAAATATCCCCTCTGAGGTGAGGGAATCAAAATTGAACTCCAAAATCCATTAAGGGCCTGACGAGTGAAGTATATAATAGAAGCACGATGTGAATGGGCTTCTAGTGGACGTTTCTGGATGTAAAACTAAAGACTCTGTAGCTAGCTTTCACTTGGTTTTTAAACTTAAGATCTTTGGTGATTATTATTTCAAGGTTTCGTTGCTGGTCGACTTCAGTCATATGCTAGTCTGTCACCACGTAAACAACATGTCGATTATGTTGCCCAATGTGCATACCATTGCATTTTCCAATATTTAATTTAATTTGCTGCTCATCAGACCAGTCCAGTAGATTATCAAAATCATTTTCTATAGTTAAGCGGTCTCGCTCACAGCCGTCTTCCAATTTTGAAAACCTGCTAACGATATCGGTGTCGATGTCATTTACATAGATTATAAAGAGAAGGGCCCAAGAACATTTCCCCGGGGTACTCCTGATAGTGGTTAGTTGTTCTTGATGTTAATAAACGCACAAACGGGGAATTAGTTACAACGCGCAATATACATTTCTTCAACAGCACAAACTTATGGAAATGGTGAACTGTTAGAAACAAACATTCTTTATGAAACAACATCGTACAAGTAAATTAGAGTTCTGTCACCAAAGTCCTCCCTGTCAGTAAACGTTTCTTTATGCTCACGTTTATTAGAAATGACTTTGAGTTCCCATTTTTTTGCCAGTAGCGTTGTTTAGCATATAACCAGGGTGCCTAAGTCCTTTCTATGTTTACATATAAGTATATGCGTACGTGAAGTATGGTTATATTCTGTGAACTACATTTTTTTAGGATGTACAAGCCTGCCGCCCATAAGATATGAACTGTAATGAATTCATTTTGAATTCATCAATCTCATGCCCATGTGTCTGTTCCCTGAAGAATATTCGTTTATAAGATTATCCATAGCACATATTGTGAATTATATTATGCCACATGAAGTCCGAACGGCCGCCTACCGGAGACGAGCTGTCACTAACAAATTTTAATATCTCATTTCGGAAATTAAATATAATGTGTTCGACCAAAGACTTGAAAATCCAATTGCTGGACGATGGAAATAAATGATTGAATAAAAATATGTTATCGAGTAACTCGATGGATTGCTGTCGTGCTCCTCTTCTCTATGTATACGGCAATGACTTCCACATGGGCTACACAGGTATTTCGGGCTTCCACACTCAGCTTGTTTATATGTTACTTTGCAGGAAAGTAATAACGTCATTCCAAACACAAGACCCTCTCTATAGTGTTTTTTTCAGATTTGATCTATTCATGTTAGTGACAATATTTGCTTACCCCTTTCGTATATTTGAATTGGACACCTCCTAAGTTATTGGTTGAAATGATCATAATGAATTTACTAGCTCCAATTGTTCTAACAGGTTGCCCACGCTGGGGTGCGACATCTCTTGCTTTCGGCGAGTCCGCCCCCAACATCTTCTGCCCGAACTTGATAGACACATGCAAAGGGACTGGAATCGTCATCACTGACCCTGCAGGTGAGTGATCACTAATCTACCAACCCTGTGGGCGAGGGACAAAGATCAGCTTTAAATAGGAGAAAATTAGTCACACAAACCCGTTGGCATGCTACATGGTCTCTCTCGAGAACATCATATTCACCAATCACGCAGCAGAATAGTTACTTGGTGCCAATTCTCTGATAACATACATCAGACCTGGCAATGAGTCATAAAAGTCCGATTTCCATCATGATCAAAATGACGCCAGTAGTTGAGTTCTTCACAATATTGGTGTATACGGCGGACATGATATCAATCTAACAATTGGGTCCAATCCGCGGCATTGATTGCAGAAGAACTAATTACGTGATATGTTAATTTATTATTTTCTAAATGATGTTAAATATAGTAAGTTTTCCAGTTTAATAGCATGAAAATCACTTCGCTCATCGTTTACTTGCCTTTACACGAAGCCGTTCTTTCTATGAACAAATTTTTCCATTAGATAAAAAATTATCCAAAGAGGAAATTAACATTTGTATCTTCTATAAATACATTCAGTCTTTGTATTCGAGTCAATAATAAATTGAAACCTATAAGGTTTTGAAATAATTCACATGATCTGCAAACAAAAGGCTTCAAGGAATTTTCTCGATATCTGCCTCTGTCGAGAAAGACATCAATCCATAACACACGGTCAGCAGAAAAACAATTGAGGCATAAACACAAAAAATATACAACGTTCACTTTGACCAAAATATAACAGTTCCTTTAATTAAATCATTCCACCCGGTCAACCCATGACCAGGCAAACAGCTGTTTCCAGTCAAATGTCGTGATCGTGAGTTAGGGACTGAGAAAACCACGTTCGTAACTATAAAGACGAAGCACTGTTGCCGCCTAGTAATGTAACGTGTCGGTAATAGTTGAGAACGAGTAGAGGTATTTTTCATTACCAACAATTTAATGCAGTAAAAGTTTTGTTGCTTTAATTCAACGCGACAATTTTAAATAAAATAGCGTACAAATAATGAACTGTCACACATATAAATCTGCCTAAATATCATGTTCTTGCTCCATTGCTACCGTTCATGTTATGTTCAAATGATATGAATAATATTATTTGGATGGATTTTATTTTTCAGGGTAAATTTGTTTGTTTAACAAGGAACCACCGGTCTCACTTTCGAAGATTGAAGTTAGAGGGTAAGAAGTCGACGAAAAGATGAAGCCTAGTTGAAGCGTAAATTTGATTTCAAAATTGTCAAGAAGAGTGAGAAAACTGGCATACATTAATTAACAAGTACTGAACTTCGTTGAACAAATAGTGAGTTATAATCATCAGTCCTTATTGCATAGATGTTCGAAGTCAATGAAAGATTAAAACGGCCAGTTGTTGTTGGAAAGTGGTGATGTACGGGAAAAGTGGGGCGTGAATTTGGATGAGTCGCTGAATGTCGAGTATGTCGTAGAGGCCGCCTTTGTTGCGTGGGTGGTTGTGCGCTGATGCTGGTTTAGGGGAGAGACTTGTTTCGGACATTACTAGAAAATAGATGCAGGAGGCGGTAGTAGAAAATGAGAGCAGGGAAAGCCCTAAGCTTAAAAGGAGTGGAGCAACGATCGTTGAATGACTGGTGAAGTTACTGAATTTGGGTTTGTGTCAGGCGAGGTGCTGATGAGTGGCGCAGTGCTTGCATTGTTCCGCAGTATATCGGCAAATTACACAGACAACGTCACAGAGCAAGCCCAAATACTCACTAACTATCTCCTCACAACTCTTAATGCTGTGGCACCAACGGAATCTAAAACAATGCAGAGCACACCGGTTTAATGGATTCAGAAAAACTGCGAGATGAATTTGCACTGAAAAAGTAATTGAAACGCAAAGCAAAACAGAGCATGACTTGGTTAGAGTTATTTCGAATTCGAAACCAAAGTGTCAAACGAGAAGTTACATGAGCTAAAATTCGATATTATCATGAAGAACTATAACAGTGCATAAACAGCAATAAAGAAACGGGGAATGTGCTGAAAAGTATGATTCCCTACAAGAAGATCACCTCACCGACGAAGAAGAAGAAGTCACTCAGGAAGGCGATCAAAAGTTACAGAGTGATGTAACAAAAATGTCAAATCAGAAAGCTTTACGTACGGAAAGTGGCACAGCAGCAAAAGCCAAAAGGGAACCAAAGCAATCATCGCAACACAAAGTAAAGCGTGCTGTATTTTCCATGAAGAACACAAACTCTACAGGAATTAATGGTACCGTATAGCCTTACAACACCTGAAGGACAGTTTAATAGTTACCCTGCCCTATATCAGCACATTTATTAACACCTCTCAAGCAAATAGAACTTTTCCGGAGACATAGAAAAAATAGAACTTTTCCTGGAGACATTCATGAACCATCCAACTTTAGACCGACCAGTCTTCTACCTGTCCTATCAAAGATTCTAGAAAATGAAATATCTATCTAACTAATTGATTACCTCGAATCAAACAAGCTGTTCAATGACTGCCAATATGCTTATCGGCGAAAATTGTCAACAGATTACGCACTTATGAGCATCACTGAATATTTGTACAAAAACGTTGATGACGGGGAGATATCTCTGCTGGGATTGCTAGACTTAACGAAAGCATACGATAGGGTAAGCCATAAAATTATTTTAGGCGAGCTCCGCAACATGCGAGTAGACCTTGCATGGTCCGGAAGCTATCTGATGAATCGGCAAAAATCAGTTCAACTTGATAACGCAACTATGCCAAATCCATTGCTTTTGGGGTCCCTCAAGGTTCGATACTCGGCCCCATGTTCTTCTTAGCTTATGCAAATGGCATTGTCTGTATATTAAAAAATAATCAAGCAAAAATGGCCATGTATGCCGATGATGTCCAGATATTACTTGCCCAAAAACCGTCAAATCTGAATGCGTTAATGGACGACACTGAGACAGGCATGAGTAATTTAAAATCTTGGTATGATATAAATGGACTCAAGCTCAACGTTGAAAAAATGAAATGCATCTTATTCGGCTCGAACTAGAGAAGAAATGTAGTTCCCAAGAATTCCTCTATCATGATATTAAAATCTGACATACTTGTTGAAGAAAAAATGATAATCCTGGGAGTATAGTTTGATCCCGATCTTTCCTCCAAAACATGCTAACTACTTTGTGTTCCAAGTTGAACCGAACACTTTTGCTCCGTACTCCGCAGAAAAATAATTATATTTCAAATCTAGATTAAAGATTGTCCACGCTTTAGTATTATCTCACATCAACAACTGTCTTTCAATTTGGGGAAATGCACAAAAACTCGAAGGGAGAAAGTGCAACGTTGTATAAGCCTTGCGGCAAGAATAACATGCGATATTAAACATAGAAAACGAGACTAGGCAAGACTTTCCTCGAAAAATTGCAGTAGCTCAATATCGACAACAAACTAGCACTCCATGAGTCGATCAGAATTAATAAAGATTTCGCAGGAAAACATTCACCTCAGCCAAAGGCGCATATATTCTTGAGCTGCAAAGAACAATCGATCTACAAGAAATAATGATACCTTGCACGTTGAACACAGAAATACGGAAACTGCCTGCAGAGCATTTTTGATCACTGAACCAAAATTCTGGAACAACCTCCCAACAAACCTCAAGAATCTTAAATCTAACACGTCCTCCAAGAATAGGCCTAATGAACATCTATTGGCCGATCATTCACAAACCGTAACCTTGCCTGCAAATATAAAATAAATACATAATGCCAGTAACCAGAAAATGCATTCTGTTCTTGAACATGTCCAAAAATAGCACCATCATAACACTTAATATTGAGCCGCCATCTAATCGCTTCTACTCCGACGATACATATGTTTTCTATATTGCTTGAGAACACAATTGTCTCTGCCAATTACCCTAGGTGTTAACTAGCGTTATGTCTATTTTTATGTTTCGAATGTTTCAATCGTTTTATTATAATTAAAATACGAGCTCAGTCTTTTCGAGTACTGAAAGGCAGCTTCCAGCTTTGATAGAGGTAAACTCGATGTGAATATAATTCATTGGAACATTTCTACCAATAACGCATACAATTATTGCCACATCAGCTAATATTGCGGTTTATCTTCGATAGCAGAAGGATATTCATCCCACTTTTGTACTCCAGTATTGGACGAATCTGATTGTCACTCGTTTAATCATGTCCTAACGGTCATGAAGTGTGGATAGTCAGTGTACTGTATATATTTATGTATAATTTATGTCGTCTATTCACCCCTTCATTATTCACCCAATGTTTTCAACCCATCTCACAATATGTTAGAACAAAATGTTTGCGAAACATGTTAGTTTCCCAACCCCATGTTCGCAAGATTTCCTAACCCAATGTATACGCGATTTTCCAAACCCTATGATTCGTAATTTTTTCCACCCCATGTATTTTGTGAAGTCCCCACCCCGTGTATTCGGGATTTTCCAACCGATGTATCATTGATTATGATTTCCCAACGTCAAGCATTCCAGATTCCCACCTCGAAAAATTCGATGGTTGTTCATCATTGATTATAATACTGTAATTTATAATCTGTTACATGAAATAAGAACTGGCGACACACTAGAGATGAGCTGCGACGAATTAAGATTGAAATTTGCTTTACGTTAATTCAAGTAGTGTATACCATAATGAAATTTTATGTATAATATGTAAAAAAGTTAAAACTCATTGCCAGACGATGGAAATAAATGATTTAATAATAGAAGAGATAGAAATGAGTGCTACAACTTGATAGGAATCAGTTTGTTATGAGTTGTCGGTAAGTTGTATGGGAGAGTGCTGGTCAAACAGATTAGAGACTGTGCGGATGGTTCAAATGACCAGGAACAGGGGGGGCTTTATGAGCGGTAGGAAGTGTGCCGATTAGATTCTTGCAATGAAACCAGTCTGTGAGAAGTACCATGCGAGCGACAGGATGTGTGGAGGTCGTTGGGGCGGGAATTTGTTGAAAGCTGTTCAGTGTTTCTATGTTGGCAGCAGAGCATGCGTCGAGTTGAGAGCGAGGTGAGTGTTTGGTTCACAATGAAAGTGGGTCTAAGACCAGGCTGCAATATGTCTTCCTGGCTGTTCAATCCCTACATGGATGGAGTGGTCCGGAAGGTGAACGCGAGTGTAATGAACCGTGAGTGGACATAGGCCAGGAGGTATACCAAAGTTTTGATGGAAGGATGGTGTGATACAGGCGTTCGGAAGGAAAGACATGAGTGTGGAATTAGCGAAAGACGGTGCTAGGGATTGTCGTTAATTGCGAATGATTGTGAATGGATGATATTTTTACTTGGACCTAATGTGCTTTCCCGCCTTTGACATCTCGCTGAGAAACGAGGTGGTTGTGGGGGAGAGGGGCCCGATCACTGACCTCAGACCGCACTGATGACCCGGAGTGTATGTGGCGGGATCTCACGGCCTGACCACTCACAGCATAAGGGCTAAGTTGTTTGAGAAGAGTGTGAGGTGCGCCTCGCTGTCGGCCACCCCCTTCCTGGGGGATTTGGCTAGGGCCTGTATCTGTATCTTTGTTCAAGCTGTAAAAAGAATATATATATA
>SDVV010015248.1:0-14577 GCA_016164225.1 Gammarus roeselii
TCCTCGGTGCATTCGGGACCCAGAGTGTAAGTTTAGGGGCTACCGGCCGGACCCTTTAGCACAAAAGGGCTAAGTTGTGTGAGTGTGAGCGTGTGAGGTGAGCCTTGCCGTCGGTCACCCCCCTTTCTGGGGGACGCGGCCTGGTTTCTGTGTCTGTATCTGTACATTATTTAAAAAAAAAAACACATGGCAATGACTTTAATTATAGCATACTCCCCCACATAGATACCACGCTAGACCAGTCGTGACTGGCCCAATTGCAGGGGGGAGGCAGAAGGCGGAAGCAGGTAGCCGTATTGATTACAGAATTGAAGCCTATTCCTCATGTCCGAGCCTCCCGGTGGAGTGTCTGAAGGAGACCAAGTGAGCGCTCGAATGTTTGACCGATCCACTCTTGGTCTGGCTGGTCTCGATGATGTCATGGGCTGTATTAATCGTACACCTGCCACTACTCTGATAGTTATCACTGTGACCTATGGCATGCCAACAAATGGTAAAAATAATGTTGTCAGTTGGTGTAAAACTTATTTCGTAGGAAATCCTATTTATTTAGACGTTGGAGTTGGTGATCTAGAAGCCTCCGGACTCCCATCGGCTTGAGAGTGGCTGACAGGCAGTCTACGTCTACCCAGGAGTGAGCGTTACCATGTGAACGGCGGCAGAAGCATGTGGACACTGCTGAGCCCTGTGGCATCCCTCAATTGATGTTAGATATTTTGCATCTGAAGACTTGGTAAAACATGAGTTTATGTAAATACTTCTGAACTCATGTGGCAAGGCTGTGGACCAACCAATTATTGCTTGATTAAAGAATTTAGGCCTATCTTTCTGGTCCGAAACATTTCGACCAGTCAGCGATGAATTCTGACAATTTGTCAGCATATACGCTATTTGAGCCAACGAGGAGCTTTTGGCAAAGCGCAGAAATTAATTGTGCTATGTACATTAAAAAAATACTTAATTGTAACTGTACAATACAAGGATACACATATGTTTTCTATGTTATTGATGATGTAAGGTAGTGGACAGCGCAGGGCATCGTATGGACGAACCCTCTCATACTAAATATTAACTCATAACTAAGATTGGGAATAAATTTATCTCAACATTCCACCAACCGATGGAGGACATTCTCTATTCTCCTTGTTCAATATGCCAAGACAGATGAAAACGTTCCAACTAACATTGAATGAAAACAGCTCTAAGTATAAACTGTTCAACAAGAGGTTGTGTGCTACATAACACACATGTTGTTTGGCTTACAATACACAAATTTGGAAACTAACTACATAGTTGACATAGAATGCTACATATACCCAAAAAAACAGTTCAATGAATATAACAATTGAGTTCAATAATTGAACAAGTTTCTACAAGAAGCATGCAAGTTTATTGCATGTGAGGAGGAACCTTCGGGTGAATGTGGTAATAGTAAACTATTGAGATGCTCGAAGAATGTCGATGCGAGCAGAATTAGTGTCCTCCTGAATGGAGAGCTATTGGAAGAAGTTCAGTGTTTCAGGTATCTGGGCACCCATGTGAAGAAGACTGAACTAGTGGAAACTGAAGTGAAGTCGCTAGTGAAAGAAGGGTGTAAGGTGTTGGGTGCACTGAAAAGTGCAATGAGCTGTAGGATGTTCGGGATGGAAGCAAAGAGAGGGCTGTATAAGGGTGTTGTCGTCCCAACTGTGCTTTACGAAGCTGAGACTTGGGGATGAGAGCATAAGAGAGAAAAAGGTTTAATGTCTTCGAGCTGAAATTTTCGAGGAACATTGCTGGTGTGACGTGGAGAGACAGGATCAGTAACGACGCGGTGTGAGTTAGAAAGGGTATGGTGAAGAAGTTAGAGGACAGAGTTGATTCGCGCGTTCTGAGATGGTTCGGCACATGGTGAGGATCGATGAAGAGAGATTGGTGAAAGGGTGTTAAAGGTAGAGGCGAATGGACGTAGGCATAGAGGAAGACCGAAATTTGGGGGGATGGATGGTGTGAAGCAGGCGTTAGGAAGGAGAGACTTGAGTGTGAAGGTATAGCAAAAGAGCGTGCAATGAATAGGAATGATTGGAGAATGACTAGATGGAAGACTAGATGGAGACGAGATAGTCAGACAGCACTCATGACCTCGAGGGTGTGTTGCGGGGTCTCCCTGCCGGAACCTCTAGCGCAAAAGAGCTAAGTGGTGTGAGTGTGGGGTATGAGTTACTAGCAACAGGAAACGAAGTAAAATGTGTTCGGCGTCTACGTATGCGTGGACGCCGAACACCTACTTCGTTTTCTGCTGCCAGTATTTGTATCATACAACAGTTGTTACAGTAGGTGGTGCAGAAAAAAATGGTGTCGGTACGTCATGCCCAAAGCCAGCCATCAACCCCTGAAGCAGCTCTACTGTTAACTCAGGTAAATGGGAAGTGCTATTTGGAACGACTTGAGGAAAAAAAAATTTTTACTAGCCACCAGAAACAAATAAGCGAGGAATGATTGAGCAGCTATCTGCCTTGCGTTGACAGGGTACGGTCGATGTTCTTGGATCAGGTCTTAAAGATGGCGTTACTAACCTGATGGAAGAAGAACATCAAATAGATGCATTAAAAAAGAAGCGGAGCAAACATTTTGTTGGAACCGGGCGACTGACATCACAATAAGACTTATTTCTTACGCTGAGAAGCAGTATGAATATGTTCATATATGGTGACATCACCGGCGAACAGAAACTGGATAAGTTGTGAGGCGGACAGTACTAGATGGCAGCCACACAGTGGAGAAGTGACCCTGCAAGTAAACAGGCTAAAATCACCCGACCTGTGGTCGGTTGGTGTGAAATTACCAAAAAAATATGAGAAGTATGCAAAGAGAGGAATGGCTACCGGTGGGTTATCAATGTGCAGCCGCATAGAAAGAGATATAGGCACCAACGCATTCTGACATGACAACACTTCTTGAAGTAATCTCGTGAAGAGTGTTGTTGGGAAAATACATTTTCCTATGATTGGAAATTCACCGTAATAACACATGAGTGTACCAATCAAAATCATAGCAGGCACTCTATGACTACAGTGTTGGTGCGTATGTCTTTCCTATTGTCTAATAGCTACGTATTTGTTGTTCAAGTTTCTAATTCTCACGCGTGGCTAGGAAGCATTGATTTTTTTAATTCACATCGACTCTTGAAGTGTCAGTCTGCTTTTGGTTTTGAGCCACTGCAGTTTTTCAACAAGTAGACAAACAGGGTCTCGTTTACTATGGTAACCATCGCACGATATTGTTACAGTAACGTATGATGGTTAATGCAACGTGTGATGGTTAATGCAACGTGTGATGGTTGATGCAACGTGTGATGGTTAATGCATCAAAACCCTCTGGGGCTTGGTGCATTTTCCCTAGATTGAAAAAAATAACTTGATCAGAAAAAAGGGTTTACAATCACCAACATTGAAAACAAATCAAACTCCTGCTAAGCAGAATTTAGAAATAAAGCGATCCATTCAACTAAGAACACAGCGTAGTAACGTGATGTTTGTTGAAAATTTCTGGCTCAACGTTTTTTTTTCAACATTTATGTCACATCTCTGTATACTGATAAAGTGATTTGAACTCTTTTTCACGGTGAATTTGAGCCGAACCACATGCATAAAGATGTTATTTGTAGGTCTTAGATATTTCAAGGCTTAACCAAATAATCTAGGAGCATGGGTCTTCGTCAAGGCAAAAGAGCTTGTTTCACAATTTGTTCCTATTATTGCTTTGGTTTTCATTTGAGGTTAGGTACTGGTTCACGGGTCCGCAGAAAACTCTTGAATTCGATGTTTTTGTTGTGTCGCTCTTGAATTTCTGATCGGCTTCCTTTGTTACCTCCTCTAAGAACTGTTTCCCAACTCCTGCAAAAAAATAATTGAACTTCTCCGGTGTTGCCTGAAGGTTTCAATCAATAGGCGAGGTTGTCATTTTCTTGCCTAGTACAATTCTGGTCGGTACATTCCATGTTTCTTCATGGGTGTGTATGAGCTTGCCCATGTGATGCTCTGCACTGCCCTTGCCCTCACATCATTCCTAGGATAGGAAACAATAAATCTGTTTATCCCATCAAGTTTAAATTCTTAAAATTGAGTGTATAGTTTATATATGTGATTTAAATGTAAGTAGCTAATAAATTGTGCGCCCAGTCTAAATCCACACCATAGCCCGCATGGCGTATGTAATGTTCATTTAATGCCATGTCCCCAAACATAAATTGTTTAACACCAATGTAAGTATGCCACAAGTTCCCAGCTGAAAGCAGTTTTCATGTGTACCCGCCGCCACACGGCAAACGTTCACACCTGTGACACCACTGCCACAAAGCCAGTCGTGCACACCAGGTATCCAGCCAATCACACATCACTGAGGGTTGCCTGAGGTTTCTGGATCATCGACTCCATAGTCCTAATAAAAGGATTACCTTCAAATAAGTTTCGCGCCAGATGTCAGCATGTTTGTCTAACCATTTGTTGACATGTCATAGGTCACAATATAGGTAACGTAACCGATCATATATAAAATGAAGATGACTAAAAGAGGCGTTGCATAAGAAGATTAATGTAGAACATGACATATAAGACAGTTTCCTGAGATAGGCGGACAAGCAAAGAGGACTTTTGCTCTGTCTCCTCAAAACCTAACATTAGAAGGCTGAAAGACACGGCTAACCCCAGGGTATACTAACACTACTGGGTAAAACGGATAATTTAATACGTGACGTCAGAATCAAGTGGTCTTACGTCATGACCCCGCCCTGCCAGCCCGTGACGTCACTGGAGCAACACAGAGAATATTGGCATATCCAGGCTAGTCATTTTAAGGCTCAAAACTTTTAGGTATTCAAGTGGTTAATTTTTATTTAATATATTTAATCAAGCCATCATCTTGGAGAACAGATCTTCAATATTTTATCTTGGTCACAATTTTTGAGCAAACACTATCCAATTAATTAGAAGAAAGCAGTTTACCAAGGTAAGAAAACGGTTCTTCTCAGATGGCTGAAACGAAAAGCTAAAACTTTGTTTACTTTTGGTTAAATACTTTGATGTTTTACTTTCTGTTCATCGGATAGAGGAGATAATTGTAAATCTATGGAGATCAGAGATATTTTTTGACGAAATCTAGTATAAATTCATTTTGCAATTATCGAATTATAGGACACCAATTTTCTTTGATCGTTGTACAAATCTGGAAGCAATGCGTTTTTTATGCGTTTTTCAAAGAAACTCTCATCAAAATGAGCAGAACACATTTGCGCGTTGTTAAAATAAAAGACATTATGAAGGCCTGTAGCCAGCAGCCACCGTTTCCTTATTGCGTCAGATTTAGGAAACCTAAAAAACGATACTTTTTCTTCTGAGAGACAACCTCGGTTCTTACAACCGTGCACTGCACAGCATGGCATAGTGAAATTAGTCGGTCTAAGAGTTTAAGTCACAAATAAATGATGGAACACCGAATGGCCGTTTTGGCACCAGTGACAACAAACAAGCGATCACGTGGAGGCTGCCGTAGGTAAAAATCGCTGTAATAAAATGAGCAGCATAATTTGCAGCAAATGATAATTTGTCCGGTTTACCTTGCAGTGTAAATGAACCCTGGCTAACCCTTTCGCCTTCTGCCACCCACATTGGGCCAGTCACTCTAGGCCTGGCGTGTGATACATGAGGAGGGGGTATGAACCACATCTAAAATTACTGTTTTCTTTGGGTTATGTGCGGTAATTGTACCGCGATTTATTGTATTTAGGTATCGATCAAGCCAAAATGTGATAATGCTCACCATAACGTAATGCCCCAAGAAAACGATTCTTCCATATTTTCTATTTCGAACTTGTGAGAACTTATCTCAGTATGAAACTGTCACAAATGTCTTGTTGTGGGTACCAGCTCATATGTGGAACATTCTGACCGCATATTGGATTTCACATGACTTGAACAATAATGTGGATATAAAGACCACGTATTCATTCTCCTCCCGGTCAAGTTCTCAACGGTATACGCGAAGAAAAAAACCAACTAAACCAAAATCCTCAAGTTGTTTCTGTACGAATTTTAGCTCCTGCGAGTTCTCGTTTGACTTTTCTATTTAAAATCCATAAAATTCAGCTAAAAGATGCTCCGCTTTGCCTGCGTTGGAAATATATATTTAATTGTAATTTAATGTTACAGTTCATTTGTAATACATAAAACCGGCGTGGTGTTCATTAGCTTGATTTCAATTGGCGCAACTCAATGTGAGGATATCATGTCCGTGTGTTTATTATACAAGACAGTTACTGTACTTCCGCATTCAGCAAAATTAAAAGATGAAATACACGCCACGGTAATTAGACACATGTGGTAACAAGAAAACCACGCTATGTGCATCGGTTTGAACACATTGTCGTGCTCAATTAAAGATGCAAAGTCATATAGACAACGGGTCCCGCCGACTTGGGTTCAGAGTTTGTGCATGTTTGCCATCAAACTGTACAGCAGAGTCCTTTATAATGTAGCGATTCGAATATTGAGCCAGTACTGACCTAGCACTTTTACAGTCACACCTGTCCTGTATAATGATTGTAAATAAATAGATCATAAGGGTTCCCGTGTTTAAGCTCTCCGTCCTTATTCAATATCATTATCAAGTGCGTACTTGGGCTTTTTCTGTAACATAATCTGTAACATTATATGTGCCAGTCATGAGGATGAATAGGAGCAAAACTACTAGAATGGTCATTCTTCTTGGCTATAAAGATTATATTTTGTCCAACCTCATCGCCCTTTGCATTGTTACCTGGCCTTGATTAATATAAGATAGTGATCTGGTTGTTGAGTGTATATTGCTGGGACTAGATTTCCAAATGTGCAGTTGTAAACTTTGTTTTCAAACTAATTTCCCTTCCGAGACGAATCTTTGATCTCTTTGGGGCTATGCGGTGAAAGCTTGGTGATAGTCTATGTAGTTAAACGTTTTCTCCATAGTTTTAATTTGTAGAGCAGTAGAGCTAGGTTAATCGTTACTTCCAATTTATTGTTCAAAAGACCCTCTCACTGCATCCAACATTCAATGTCCTTCTGCCGAGGTGGCTTGACTCTTCAATTTTAAATCATCGAAAATGGTGTGATTTTTTTTTGTTCCAGTGTAATTGTGTCCTCATTTTCCTCCCGGGTATTACCATGTGTTCGAACAGTCCATGTAGTTTCATGCCTGCAACGCATCCCTCATCTTCATTTTTAAGTAGATCTTGATTAACACTTTTATTGACGGTAACGAAAAAAAAACAATTCGTGATTGAAGATTTAAATAAATCTTAAATGATATTGTTCACGTAATATTTCAACGTTGTCTAATTTTTGTTTAAAATTGACCAAGAAGCTCTGTCCAAAATCACACTCTTGTTTGTTATTCGATACAGACTAACCACAAACGGATTTTCTTTGGCAACTCGTCATTTGGGATGAGTTTGCTTTCAGCTCTTTTCCTCGTTATTGAAGGACGGTATAAGCGAGGGAGGCCGTGCACGACCATGCGAAGAGATTTAAGGTAGAGGGTAGAAGAGAAGAGTGAGTGAGGAAGGTTGATCCGAGTTATGGGTGAGGATGGGAGGAGGGGCAAAATAGGGAAGCGGTGAGTGGGGGGACAGAGCGGGAAAAAAGGGTATGCAGCAAGTGTTGTTGAGCAGGGTCGCCAGAGTAGTGTAGAGTAGATGAGGGGTAGGGGAAGAGAGGATAAGGATTAATGTAGTGGAGTATCAAGGGTCGATGTGGTGGTGTCAAGAAGAGGGCGTAGTACTAACAAGTGAGATACTCAAGTGTTATCATGAGGGAGGTTTCACAAGATTATAGAATTCATTCACATCGTCTATTGTAGGATACATGATATTCAATTTTACAGAATAGTTGTTCGGGCCATGTATTCATGATTGTTGATGGGGATTCTGGAACACGGGAGAGAATAGATTTTAGATGACGGTATTGCATGCATCAAAGCTATAACAACAGTCGATGGTACAAAGTTTTGCTACCACGGCCCAATTGAAAAAGTGAATCAGTAATACATACGTGCGCTTTGCAATCTTCACAGAGACAGCTTTCCCAATTTGAAATAAATCACCAGACTAGATAGTAAAATTCGGAAACGAAATCAAGAATGATTTGAAGAGCTACATGACAGAAATACGTTTCATTAATTGGTCGATACTATTGGAGGTTATAATTTTAACTGTGTTACGGACCTGTCTTTGATTGCAAAAATTCTCAAATTACTGTTCCAAATAACAGGTGTTTCATTATAAACTATCCTACGTGGTATACCAATAGTACATGAGGTTGAGGTTGTACAAGCTGTTTGGGGTTCTGTCAAAGATGCCATAGCAGGGACCGTTCGTTGAACCTCAACCTGGTCCCTCTCGCTGGTCGTGTTGGTGTGGGTAACCTCGACCTCGTAACGCACGCTAATTGGGTCAGTGTGGGTGACCTCGATCAGGTCCCTCTTGCTGGACGTGTTGGTGTTGGTAACCTCGACCTCTTAACGCACGCTGATTGGGTTAGTGTGGGTGACCTCGGCCGGATCCCTCTTGCTGGTTGAAGCAGTGTGGGCGACCCAATCTGGTCTGCTTCGCTGTTTGCGTCGGTGTGGGTAACTCTGAGCTGGTCCCTCTTACTGTTTGAGTCGGTGTGAGTGACTCCAAGCTGGTCCCTCATACTGTTTGAGTCGGTGCGAGTGACTCCGAGCTGGTCCCTCTTACTGTTTGAGTCGGTGTGGGTGGCCCCGATGACTGCGATACTGGGAGAAGACTCGACCGAAACAGACTTGCTGGCTTCAATGCGACGGGTGCAACCAAGAAATGTGATGGAATAGTCCCTCGCCAAAAGAATACGTATCAGAAATTATATATTCCTTTTGTGTTGCCACTAGGAATATTTAGTGTTTCCCATAAGTTGTTATTTAAACAATTTCCATAAATGAAATGAGCACCATCACTGTTCGCTCCCAAAGAAGATACTTGCAACAATCTACCTTTGCTTAACTTTCTGGAACACCGATTTAATGGGACTGTCATGGTTATAGGGGGACATCAGCAGAGCGAAGGAAGAGAGATGGTCAAGCGAGGGAGAGGGGGGAAGAGCCATTTGAGAGCACATGGCTGTTTGGGTCCCCCTGTTGGGCAGAAGACATTCACATCTTTCGATTTCACGCTCAAAGAAGTTCTCAAATGGTTATTACTCTTACTGATAGGGTTCTTTAACAGCTCCCTCTCACAACAACGGCACGATGCGAAGTCTCTGACTACTTCATTGCCGTTCATTTAATTTGCGATGCATAACCCTCTCTCTGGCGGCAGGTGGAATGCAGGATAGGGGTGGGAAGAGTTGTCATGAATTTTTGACAGGGCGCTACCGTGAGTCTGTGTGTTGGTACGGCAAGAAACGCAAACAGCTTTTCAAAACTTAGTCGCGGTCAAGTGTGAATGTTAAGTATAATGTATGAACACTTTTCACGAGATCTTGCAGTGTTTCTTGGCGAATTATAATTATGGATGTAAGCGTTTGTTAATTCAGATCTATCAACAGGTCACGTTCGAAACACATGTTTAATTCCATAATTGTCCTTAGTGCTATGAACCATATGAATTGTTTCGGTTAATATAGGCTAACTCATTTTATGAAAACTGTATTTTTCAACATAATTGGGCAGCTTTCCTGTTATGAATTCAAGTTACAGTGTCGAGTTTTAATATTAAACCTTAGACCACACATTGAAAGATATTGTATGTACGGTTCCAATTCGTGTAAAGTGCTCTCTGTACATGGTCATCGAGTGATGCAACATGTAAATGAATTACTAAACATTTTAAACTGTGTTGGCCGACCTAGATATCACCATTCATCAAATCACATCCGGAGTCTCACGAGTTAATTTAAAATAGTTATTTGGCTCACTCTCTCGTGGAAAAATTACACGACTGCAATATCAATTCACCAAATACGATCAGTTATCCTTCCATCATAGGTGATCAGGTCGAGAACGGACGTCTCTAAAGCCACGTCATCCGTCAGGCTTGCTCTACAACTGCACGGGTCGCGCGCAGCGATCTAATTTAATCTAACATAGGGAACTCATAACCTAAAAGGGATGCAGAATATAAAACAATAAAATCAGTTGGGTCCTGTATAATCTGAAACTACGATTAATGTCAACCCCCACAAATGGTCATTGCCTGATACGTGCCATCATCCAATCATGAACATACCAAATTGGGTATCGTCCGAAACAAGACATTGTTTCATTACTGAGCGCTGCATGGAAGGAGGCCGACACAAACATGGGCTAATATTGTGGTTTCATCCAAAGAACGGTTATGACGACGCCTTCATGATAAATAACGAAGAGTATATTTACAACAAAAAATACAATCAACCCCTGGGAGACCTGATCCCCACAATGCTGAGCAATGCTCTGGGACATCAGATTGGCATTGCTCAGGACGATGGTATTCATTCACCAAAAGGACAGTCATTACAGTGCACTTGTCCTCAAGCAGAAATTCTTAAAATCCCCCAATACAAATAGAACACCTAATGGTAGAATCTCCTGCTTCAACAAATTCACCGACCTGTGTGATGCACCTCACATCTGCATCTACGCAGAGGACGAGCATGGCAGCGTCCTCGATAGCCAGGACTTCCCTACAGGCAGTAACATAGATCGCAGCACTAGTCACCATAGGGCGGCCGAGCGCATGTGACTAGACGGCACTTACGCCCCTCGTGAGCCAGGAGACAAGGTTCGCAAGCCTCGACTAATAGACAAAGACCACATACGATGAAAACACATAAACGTGAAAAGTCTCTTGTCTAAGATGGACCAGATTAAGCACATGCTAATTGATGAAGATGTTGACATACTCTGTCTCACTGAGACATGGCTGGTGCCCTGCATGGATAACAACTTTGTTCTGATAGATGGATACGAACTATTCAGAACCGACCGAGATAAGAGAGGAGGCGGCACTTGTATCTATGCTAAAAAATGAGTAAATATCGGGACATTGAAAACAGTTGAGAATGGAGACGAAGTTGATGATGTTTGGATTACCGTCCAAGTAAGAAAAACCAAATCCTTTATTGCCGTAGCCATTTACAGACCACCCAATGTCGCTGCATTGCCACCCAATGCCGCAGCTGCATAGAATCCAATATCCAGATAGCAGCAAATCTGAAAATAGTAAAAAGATTGAATAGTCGAATAGTTAAAAGATAGGAACTAGAGCAGCTCATTGCGGAGCCGACTAGAATGTGGCTTATCTCTCGATATGATAATTACGAACAATAGATCGTCTATCTTGAACACCAACGTCTGTGAGTCTCTTGCCGACCACAAAGGAATAAGCTGCCTGATCGCTGTAAGTGAACAAAAACGGAAGCCCGTCGTTCTGACGTATAGAACAAACAAACTACCCACGAGACTCACTGAAAAAGGAGTCATGGATCAGAGTACCATTGCTTAACATCACGTGTAATACGGACGATGTGAATGGTCAATCGAATATTTTTGCAGACACGTTCTCAGCGGCCCTCGACAAAGTAGCACCAATAGTCACACAGAAACTAACATGCCCTCCAGCAAGCTGAATGACTCCTGAACTCAATCAGGGAATACAAAACCCAAAACATTTTCAGAGGGTACTTAAATGGTCAAGGCAACAAAAATGATGGAAAAATTACGCCGACGCAAATGACGGGGATTTGACTGATGAATCGCGTGTTTTAAATGTATTATAAGTGGTTTACCAAGCACTGAGATAACGCACAAAAAAAAATAACAGGCAAAGCAAAAAGCAAGTCGAAACCGACTTGGAACATCCTTGGAAACATTGGGCCCCACAAAAAAGCTAAATAAGTCTCCTAATTATGAAAACATTGTAGAAACAGCAGAATCTTTCAATGTTTTTCTCGCTAATGTAGGAGAGCACACACACGAAGAGGTAATGATCGAACTCAACAAAATTAACTCGGTGGTACACAAAAAACTGTTAATGCATAAGCCAACTCGGTTTACACCTCTCTCTCATAATGACTCATCCCTCAAGAAGGACCGAATGTGGTCACAAAGCCCGTACCAATTCCTTTGGGAACGATGACATTGCGTTACAGTATCTCACGAACGGTTTGGAAATTATTCTGCCATATCTAGAGCTGCTCATCAATCAACACAACCATTGCAGCAAATACCTTCTATCAAAATTGGAAACACGCGCTCATCAAAGCTATTCAGAAAAAGAAGAAGGCAAACGACCCCTCAAATCATAGACCCCTAAGCCTTCTACCAATAACTCTAAAACCTTGAAAAAACAATATTGTACGTCAACTCCTTTACTACATAGAGGAGGCAAACCTGATCAATGACTGTCTGTATGCATACAGATGAAAGACCTTCGCTGGAGATGCACTACTAAAATTCTTCGAACTCGTATACTAAGCTATAGACGAAAACAATCTATCATTACTCGTGCTGCTGGACCTCTCCAAACCATTGACGGTGTAAATCACGACATTCTGCTTCAAAAACTGTTACAACTGAGCATTCTGATACCCTTGTTTGAAAGCAATCTCAGGCATTGTCCCCAAACTGTTGTGTTAGATTGAAAGATTACCTCTCCGCAAAGATCGGCAAATTTCAGAGTTCCACAAGGATCGATTCTCGGACCGATTCTTTTCCTCCTGTTTACCCATGCCATAAACTTTGGAAATCCTCTCGACAACGCCAGAATGACATTATATGCTGATGATGTTCAATTGCTGTTCATTAGACTGGCAAGCGGGATAATAAAAGCTAAAGAAGGATGCAGAAATAGCGGTGGTGCACAAAAATTATTGCTATTCATCAGATGAGCCTAAAGTTAATACGAGCAAATGACAGTGTATTATCCTGGGATACAAAGCAGATGCACGGAGAGTTCCCGAGAGTTTTGCTGTTGATTGTATGGGTGAAAAAAATCCCTCTTGATAACTGAGTCAAAAATCTGGGAGAGTGGCTTGGTTCCAATATGACCTTTGAACATCCTGTAGAGAAGCTTTGCACCAAACTGAATAGTACACTCATGTTACTCAGTCGAACGAAGAAACAATTCGACTTCAAGTTCAGACTCCTTGATTTCAATGCTTTGATTTGTTTCGCATTTGAACTACTGCCCTACCATATGGGGTGTGTGCACGAAAACATTACTCTCAGATATTCAACGTAGCATTAATTTCACTGGTAATGCAGCCCACGATGTGAACTTTAGAATAGCGCTACCGTATCATCTTTCAAGCAAAAATATGCCACTCTATTACTTGCTTGTCGGTAGGGGCTTGCAAAGTGACAATTAACATTAAACTAATAATAAACAGCAGTTTTTCCTGCTCGCGCAGAACATCAATACTACCACCTTATCAACAGACAACAAACATAACTTCACATACTATATTCCTCTGACTTCTCTTTGTGTTTGTCTTCGAACAAATAGTAACTGTTGATTCAAGCATGGCTGCACTATTGCCGAATCTTGTAATCTCACATCAGCTTGTTATGTCCGTTTGACTTGGCACTGTTCAGGCCCTGAGAGATATTCTCTTAGCTTTTGAGGACGAACGAGCATTGGACAGTGTAACCCCATTGAATAATTTTCGTACTCTCTTCTTGGCCAGACAGTTTTCTTCTGCCTTGTTTCTTACCCGATACCGTAATGTATAATGAGATTCATTAGTACTACTTTTGTGTTTCCGGGAAGCGTCTAATAACGGCAGGGATCTTCTCGCACAGCGTCACTTTAAATACGCACAGCCCAGATCACAAAAGCATGTTTTGCAGTGGCTCTCAAACTCCCGCCCAAAAAAACAACCTAACAACCATTCCTACTCAAAGTACTATCGGTTACAAAGATTGAAACCTTATTTTAAATTTCGCCTTATGTTTGCGACATCCCTGCACCGAGATTGTATGTTTTATAGTATGGACTTACACATTTGCTTTCCCTCCAGACGTTTGGCTGTAAACCTACAACCATAAAAACTTACCTAGCCTCATACAATTTCACGTAAATGAAGTGGTAATAAAACGCGAAATTGAAAACAAGGTCTCTATCTTTGTAACCGATAGTACCAGGCAGATAATCAGCCAGCTGCGTTATAAAAATATATTGTTTGATCTCAATAGACTATGTGTCATCAGGATGTAGTGCACTTTGATTATTAACCTTATATATACTCTTATTTCTGCTGTTTCTCGTCCTTTTTCGTAAAGGCTGGTACTGATGCTCCGCTAGGAAGTTAGATGTACGCTACTGGTCATTCACGGGCTCATTTACTCGGTTGCACGATGTGCTGAACGCTATAAGGTCCTGAGCCATCATCCTATGTATTTTAAATTTGTGGATTTAAGGATTCCAGAATTTAAAATTAATTAGGTATAATGACATGTTGACAAAATAACAGGAATATCAGAAAACACAGATGATACGTACCAAGTCTTCGTCAGCGTGAGCTGTTCTGAAGACAACGTTTGCTACCAAGGGGAATTGAATATTTAATATAT
>SDVV010015249.1:0-14577 GCA_016164225.1 Gammarus roeselii
CCAGTTCCGGACCCTAGGCCCCCGCCCCCCGCTGCGCTTACCCCGTACGCTCGGTGAGTCAAGGTTGCATGCATCGCGTCCTACCCCCGCCCCCGCCCACCAAAATGACTCTAGAATGCCGTTTATGCGCCACATCTAACTACTGTCAGCTGATCATAATTCATCATTCCCAGATGGTGCAGTAAAGCGCACACTAGCCAGTCAGCTGAACATCATTAGCCGATGGTGCAGTTAAGCGCATACTAGCCAGTGAACTGATCATCATTATCGGATGGTGCAGTGAAGCGCACACTGGTCAGTCAGCTGATCATCATTTACGGATGGTGCAGTAAAGTGCACACTAGCCAGTCAGCTGATCATCATTCGCCGATGGTGTAGTAAAGCGCACACCTGCCAGTCAGCTGATCATCATTCACCGATGGTGTAGTAACGCGCACACTTGCCAGTCAGCTGATCATCATTTGCCGATAGTGCAGTAAAAGCGCACACTAGTCAGTCAGCATCATCATTCACGGATGGTGCAGTAAAGCGCACACTAGTCAGTCAGCTGATCATCATTCTCGAATGGTGCAGTAAAGTGCACACTAGCCAGTCAGCTGATCATCATTCGCCGATGGTGTAGTAAAGTGCACACCTGCCAGTCAGCTGATCATCATTCGCCGACGGTGTAGTATAGCGCACACCTGCCAGTCGGCTGATCATCATTTGCCGATAGTGCAGTAGAGCGCACACTAGCCAGTCAGCTGATCATTATTTGCCTGTGATGCAGTAAAGCGCACACTATGTAGTCAGCTGATCATCATTCGCCGATGGTTCAGTAAAGCGCACACTAGCCAGTTAGCTGATCATCATTCTCGGATGGTGCAGTAACGCGCACACTTGTCAGTCAGCTGATCATGATTATCGGATGGTGCAGTAAATCGCACACTAGTCAGTCAGCTGATCATCATTCTCGAATGGTGCAGATGAACGCACTCTGGCCAGTCAGCTGATCATCATTCTCGGATGGTGCTGTGAAGCGCACACTAGCCAGTGAGCTGATCATCATTCTTGGATGGTGCAGTAAAGCGGTAACTAGCCAGTCAGCTGATCATCATTCGAGGATGGTGGAGTAAAGCGCACACTTGCAATTCAACTGATCATCATTCACCAATGATGCAGTAAGGCGCATACTAACCAGTCAGCTGATCATCGGTTGCCGGTGGTGCAGTAGGCGCACACTAGCCAGTCAGCTGATCATCATCGGCCGATGGTGAGCTAAAGCGCACACTAACCAGTCAGCTGATCATCATTATCGAATGGTGCAGTAAAGCGCACACTAGTCAGTCGGCTGATCATCATTCAAGGATGGTGCAGTAAAGCTCACACTATACAGTCAGCTAATCATCATTATCCAATGATGCAGTAAAACGCACACCAGCCAGTCAGCTGATCATTATTCGCCGATGGTGCAGTAAGGCGCACACTAGCCAGTGCGCTGCTTACTATTCACCGATGGTGCAGTACAACGCACACTAGCTAGTCAGCTGATCATCATTCTCGGATGGTGCAGTAAAGCCACAGTATCCAATCAGTTGATCATCATTTTTGGATGGTGCAGTAATGCGCACACTAGCCAGTCAATTGATCATCATTCGACTATGGTGCAGTAAAGCAAACAATAGTCAGTCAGCTGATCATCATTCGCGGATGGTGCAGTAAAGTGCACATTAGCCAGTCAGCTGATCATCATTCTCCGATGGTGCAGTAAAGCGCTCACTAGCCAGTCAGCTGATCATTATTCGAGGATGGTGCAGTAAAGCGCACACTTGCAATTCAACTGATCATCATTCGCCAATGGTGCAGTAAGGCGCATACTAGTCAATCCACTGATCATTATTCTCCGATGATGCAATGAAGCGCACACTTTCCAGTCAGCTGATAATCATTCGCCAATGGTGCAGTTAACGGCACACTAGCCAGTCAGCTGATCATAATTCTCCGATGATGCTGTAAAGCTTACACTAGCCAGTCAGCTAATAATCATTCGCCGATGGTGCAGTAAAACGCATACTAGCCAGTCATATGATCATCATTATCCGATGATGCAGTAAAGCGCCTACTAGCCAGTCAGCTGATCATAATTCGTCGATGGTGCAGTAAAGCGCACACTAGCCAGTCAGCTGATCATCATTCTTGATGATGCAGTAAAGCTCACACTAGTCAGTCTGCCGATCATCATTCTCGGATGGTGCAGTAAAGAGCACACTAGCCAGCCAGCTGATCATCATTCTCGAATGGTGCAGTAAAGCGCACACTAGTCATTCAGCTGATCTTCCTTCTCGGGTGCTGCAGTGAAGAGCTCACTTGCCAGTCACCTGATCATCATTCTCCAATGGTGCAGTAAAGCGCACACTAGCCAGTCAGCTGATCATCATTCGCCGATGGTGTAGTAAAGCAAACACTAGCCAGTCAGCTGATCATCATTCTCGGATGGTGCAGTAAAGCGCACACTAGCCAGTCAGCTGGTCATCATTAGCCGATGGTGCAGTAAAGCGCACACTATCCAGTCAGTTGATCATCATTCGACGATGTTGCAGTAAAGCGCACACTAGTCAGTCTGCCTATCATCATTCTCGGATGGTGCAGTAAAAGGCACACTAGCCAGTCAGCTGATCATTATTCGCCGATGGTGCAGTAAAGCAAACACTAGCCAGTCAGCTGATCATCATTCTCGGATGGTGCAGTAAAGCACACACTAGCCAGTCAGCTGGTCATCATTCGCCGATGGTGCAGTAAAGCGCACACTAGCCAGTCAGTTGATCATCATTCGACGATGTTGCAGTAAAGCGCACACTAGTCAGTCTGCCGATCATCTTTATCGGATGGGGCAGTAAAAGGCACACTAGCCAGTCAGCTGATCATCATTCGTCGATGTTGCAGTAAAGCGCACATTTGCCAGTCAGCTGATCATCATTCGCCGGTGGTGCAGTAAAGCGTACACTAGCCAGCCAGCTGATCATCATTCTCGGATGGTACAGTAAAGCGCACACTAGTCATTCAGCTGATCATCCTTCTCGGATGGTGCAATAAAGCGCTCACTAGCCAGTCAGCTGATGGGTTAAAGTATACTCATTGGCTGCCTTCATGGCTGGCTGAAAGTTCATTGCTGGCTGGAAGTTCATGGCTGGCTAGAAGGTCATAGCTGTCTGAAAAATGTAATCCAAAGTCGCTTCCCGCTAGTGAATCGTGGGGGGGGGACCTCTTGCCTACACGTCAGTCAAAGTAAGTCTCGCTCACACCAACGTCATCCATTTTTTTTATCCTGCCTGCTTTTTCACAATGATTCACACGAGCCAGCAATTCATATAATACGGATGTAAAAAACAAGTTTTGGCATTGACAATTTGTATAGATTGCTTCTAGATCTAATTCAAAAGTATGTTTTTACCTCTATTCCTCTTTTCTGGCCGTTGTTTAATGTGGGCCTCTGGGTACACATGGAACAGCGGGTCTTGGTTGGGGGCGAATTGTAGGCCGGAACAAAGACTGGGGGGGGGTGCAGTTATAGAAAAGGAAAAACAATATGCGCGTGATTAGTCGACAGAGTTTTTCCAACTGTTTGATTAAATACCTAGTACTGTGGAGAGCGAAAATGAGCGATAATCCACGCACTTATTATCGTACAAAGTTCCCAGCGAATGTCCTCAAATCGACTTGTTGGGGGCTTCCCCGCGATTGTTTAAGTCGTTTCTCATAAAATAAGATTTTTCTGATTTTCCCGAGTGTGGGTCAGATTCAAAATGTTTGATATCTTTTATGATTTGGTGCCTTTAATAGTTTTACTGAGTTCGTTGAAAGGTACATCTTCTCAATCTTGGTTGTCTCTGTTCATCTGAGACGGACACCATTTTGGTCGGGATGAAGGTAATGAGCGGCTGATTTACGTGGTGATAATTAGTAATGAGCGGTTGATTTACGTGGTGACGATTATAAATGAGCGGCTGACTTAGGAGGTGGTGACGAATAGTAATGAGCAGCTGATTTACGTGGTGATGATTAGTAATGAGCGGCTAATTTACGTTACGCTGATTAAAAATGAGCGGCTGATCTACGTGGTGATGATTAGTAGTGAACGGCTAATTTAAGGGGAGATGATTAGTAATGAGCGGTTGATTTACGAGGTGATAATTAATAATGAGCGGCTAATTTACGTGGTGATGATTAGTAATGAGTGGCTGATTTACGTGGTGGTCATTAGTAATAAGCGGATGATTTACATGGTGATCATTAGTAATGAGCGGATGATTTACGTGGTGATCATTAGTAATGAGAGACTGATATACGTGTAGATCATTACTAGGGCCGTAGATGGAATATTTCCATATAAAGTGACTACTTGCCCATATTTTATGTTGCAGTTTAAAAATATTATAACTCTTCAATCTCACAAATTTTTACTCTATATATCTTTTATGAACCTAAACTACAGCGGTGAAAATTTCGAAATTAAACAAATTATGAATAGACGATTGACGTGCTCCAGAGTGGAACATTTTTTCATCACTGCATGCAACGGTTTCGTATATTCGAAGTTCAATAGCAGAAGCGTTCAAATTATGCTTAGCTTGACAACATGCACAAGTTATGGAAGGTTTGTGAAGCTTATTCTTTCACCCACGAGTTCGTTGAGCCGAGACTACTTTATGAGGCCTTCTCATCAAAACTGACGATAGATAAAGCCATCGCGCTTGAAATGTTTGGAAAAATGCTTGCCTGACGGCCTGATGTAGAGGCAGTTTGATTGCAGTCTGTTTACGACGCAGACCATCCCAGTATTCAACTGACGACCTTGTGTAAAGGATGTATGCCTGAAAACAGTTTGCAGCCGTGATCAGCGGGTACCTTGACTGACGGCCTGGTGCAAAGGCTGTATGCCTAGAAACTGTTTGCAACCGTGAGCAGCGTAGGCCCCGACAGACGGCCTGATGCAAAGGCTGTTTACATGAAAATTGTTTGACACCGTGACTAGCGTAGGCCCCGACTCACGGCCTGGTGCAAAGACTGTTTGCCTGAACACTGTTTGAAACCGTGACCAGCGTAGGCCCCGACTGACGGCCTGGTGCAAAGGCTGTTTGCATGAAATCTGTTTGCAACGGAGACCAGCGCATTAACCCGAATGACGGCATAGTGCAAAAGCTACTTGCCTGAAAATTGTTTGCAGCTGAGACAAGCGCAGTCCAGGACTGACGGCCTGATGCATTAACTGTATCTTGATGACTGCTTACAACAGAGACCAGCGCAGTCTCTGGTGGAATTCTGATGTAGATGTCGTTTGCCTAAGGTTTGTTCACAACTGAGACCAGCGAAGTCCCGACACGTGACCTGATAAATACGCTTTTCTTCTGAAACTGTTTGAAACAGCGACATACGCCGTTCCCACTGATGACCTGATACATAGACGGATTGTCTGAAGGCTGTTTCTAACGGATAGCAACGTAGTCCTCATCTGACAGCCTGATTAAGGAAAATTAAAACAAACAGAGACCCGTGCAGTGTCCTACGGATAGCCCTAAGTGAGGCTGTTTGCCAGAAGGTTTGTTATAGTAGAGACCAGCGGTCTTGACTGAACGATTGACGCAGAGGCTGTTCGACTGAAAGCTTTTGACAACAGATACCAGTGCAGTTAACGACCGACAGCCTGATGCAGAGGCTGTTCGACTGAAAGCTGTTGACAACAGATACCACTGCAGTTAACGACCGACAGCCTGATGCAGAGGCTGTTTGCCTGAAAGCTGTTGACAACAGATACCAGTGCAGTTAACGACCGACAGCCTGATGCAGAGGCTGTTCGACTGAAAGCTGTTGACAACAGATACCAGTGCAGTTAACGACCGACAGCCTGATGCAGAGGCTGTTTGCCTGAAAGCTGTTGACAACAGATACCAGTGCAGTTAACGACCGACAGCCTCATGCAGAGGGTGTTTGTCTGAAAGCTATCGACAACAGATACCAGTGCAGTTAACGACCGACAGTATGATATAGGGGCTGTTTGCCTGAAACCAGTTGACAACAGATACCAGTGCAGTTAACGACCGACAGCCTGATGCAGAGGCTGTTCGACTGAAAGCTGTTGACAACAGATACCACTGCAGTTAACGACCGACAACGTGATGCAGAGGCTGTTTGGCTGAAACCAGTTGACAACAGATACCAGTGCAGTTAACGACCGACAGCCTGATGCAGAGGCTGTTTGGCTGAAACCAGTTGACAACAGATACCAGTGCAGTTAACGACCGACAGCCTGATGCAGAGGCTGTTTGGCTGAAACCAGTTGACAACAGATACCAGTGCAGTTAACGACCGACAGCCTGAAGCAGAGGCTGTTTGCTTGAAAGTTGTTGACAACAGATACCAGTGCAGTTAACGACCGACAACGTGATGCAGAGGCTGTTTGGCTGAAACCAGTTGACAACAGATACCAGTGCAGTTAACGATCGACAGCCTGATGCAGAGGCTGTTTGCATGAAAACTGTTTGACACCGTGACCAGCGTAGGCCCCGACTGACGGCCTGGTGCAAAGGCTGTTTGCCCGAAAATTGTTTGTAACCGTGACCGGGTAGGCCTCGACTGACAGCCCGGTGCAAAGGCTGCTTTCATAAGAACTGTTTGCAGCGGGACCAGCGCAGGCCCGACTGACAGCCTGGTGCATTGGTTGTTTGCATGAAAAATGTTTCACACCGTGACCAGCGTAGGCTCGACTGACAGCCCATTGCAATGGCTGTTTGCCTGAACACTGTTTGCAACCGTGACCAGCGTAGGCCCCAACTGACGGGATAATGCAAA
Source organism: Gammarus roeselii (assembly GCA_016164225.1). Lineage (NCBI taxonomy): Eukaryota > Metazoa > Arthropoda > Malacostraca > Amphipoda > Gammaridae > Gammarus > Gammarus roeselii. The sequence goes on from SDVV010015249.1 coordinate 6,826, forward strand.
GGCTGTTTGCTTGAAAACTGTTCGCAACGGAGACCAGTGCAGTCCCCGACTGACAGCCTAGTGCAAAAGCTATTTGCCTGATAACTGTTTGCAGCTGAGACCAGCGCAGTCCCGGACTGCAGTAACTGTATCTTGATGACTGCTTACAACAGAGACCAGCGCAGTCTCTGGCGGACTTCTGATGTAGATGTTGTTTGCCTAAGGGATGTTCACAAATGTGACCAGGGAAGTCCCGACACATGACCTGATAAATACGCTTTTCATCTGGAACTGCTTGAAACAGAGACATGCGTCGTTTCCACTGATGACCTGATACATAGACGGATTGCCTGAAGGCTGTTTCCAACGGATAACAACGTAGTCCTCATCTGACAGCCTGATGAAGGAAAATTAAAACAAACAGAGACCTGTTCAGCATCCTACGGTTAGCCTTATCTAGTCTCGGCACAGCAGCTCCAGGCTCTGCCCAGCAGCTCCAGTTCCGGAACAGCAGCTCCAGTCCCAGTACAGCAGCTACAGTCTCAGCACAGCAGCTCCAGTCACTGTACAGCATCTCCAGTCACTGCGAAGCAGCTCCAGTCACTGCGCAGCAGCTCCAGTCTCTACACAGCAACTCCAGTCTCTGCTCAGCAGCTGTAATCTAGCAACAGCAGCTTCAGTGTCGGCACTGCAGCTACAGTCTCGGCACAGCTGCTACTGTCCCGCACAGCAAGAAGCTCCAGTCTCGGCACAGCAGCTCGAGTCCCGGCACAGCAGCTCCAGTCTCGGAACAGCAGCTACAGTCTCGGCCCAGAGGCTCCAGGCCTGGTACAGCAGTACCAGTCCGACACAGCAGCTCCAGTCCCGGCACATCAGCTCCAGTCCCGGCACAGCAGCTCCAGTCCCGGCACAGCAGCTCCAGTCCCGGCACAGCAGCTCCAGTCCCGGCACAGCAGCTCCAGTCCCGGCACAGCTGTTTTAGTCTCTGTCCAGCAGGTCCAGTCTCTGCACAGCAGCTCCCGTGCCGGCACAGCAGCTCCAGTCTCTGCACAGCCGCTGCAGTCTTGAGATAGCAGCTCCAGTGTTAGCACAACAGCTACAGTGTTGGCACAACAGCTACAGTCTCGGCGCAGCAGCAAGTCCCGGCACAGCAGCTCCAGTCTAGGCACAGCTGCTCCAGTCCTGGCACAGCAGCTTCAGTCTCTGAGTAGCAGCTCCAGCGTCTGCACAGCAGCTCCAGTCTCTGCAGAGCTGCTCCAGTCTCTTCACAGCATGCTCCAGTCTCTGCGCAGCAGCTACAATCCCGTCACAGCAGCTCCAGTCTCTGCACAGCAGCTCTAGTCTTGCAACAGCAACTACAGTCTCGTCACAGCAGCTACAGTCTCGGCACTGCAGCTGCAGTTTTGACACAGCAGCTCCAGTCTCGGCACAGCAGCTCCAGTCTCTGCACAGCAGGTCCAGTTCCGGCACAGCAGCTCCAGTCCCGGTACAGCAGCTCCAGTCTCTACACAGCAGCTCCAGTCACGGCACAGCAGCTCCAGTCCCGGTACAGTAGTTCCAGTCCCGGTACAGTAGCTCCAGTCCCGACACAGCAGCTCCATTCCCGGCAGAGCAGCTCTAGTCTCGGCACAGCAGCTTCAGTCTGCAAAGCAGTTCCAGTCTCTGCCCAGCAGCTCCAGTTCCGGCACAGCAGCTCCAGTCCCGGTACAGCAGCTCCAGTCTCTACACAGCAGGTCCAGTCCCGGCAATGCAGCTCCAGTCTTTGCACAGCAGTTCCAGTCTCTGCACTGCAGCTCCAGTTTCCGCACAGCAGCTCCAGTCTCTGCACAGCAGCTCCAGTCCCGGCACAGCAGCTCCAGTCTCGGAACAGCAGCTCCAGTTTCTGCACAACAGCTTCAGTCTCTGCACAGCAGCTCCAGTCCCGGCAAAATAGCTCCAGTGTAGGCACAGCAGCTCCAGTCTCAGCACAGCAGCTCCAGTCCCGGCACAGAAGCTCCAGTCCCGGCACAGCTACTTTTGTCTCGGCACAGCAGCTACAGTTTCGGCACAGCTGCTGCAGTATCGCAACAGCAGCTCTAGTCTCGGCACAACGTTTCCAGTCCCGGCACAGCAGCTCCAGTCTCTGCACAGCAGCTCCAGTGCCGGCACAGCAGCTCCAGTGCCGGCACAGCAGCTCCAGTCCCGGCACAGCAGCTCCAGTTTCAGAATAGCAGTTCCAGTCTCGTAACAGCAGCTCCAGTGTCGGCACATCAGCTCCAGTCTCAACATATCAGCTCCAGTCTCGGCACAGCAGTTTCAGTCCCGGCACAGCAGTTTCACTACCGGCACAGCGGTTTCAGTCCCATTGTCAAACTATTCAACAGGGCTTCCTCATGCGAGGCTGTCTCTGCACAGCTCCAGAGACTGGAGTTCAGTGGTTACTGCCACTGACAATAGTTACTGCCTCTGCCAGTTATGATGTTTGCTGTTGACAGTTGTTGCTTTGCAGAGCGACGCCTCTTTGCAGTTTAATAGCAGACTGTAACAGCCATGTAACAGCCACTCGATTAAATAGCACTTCATCCTGTAACGAGGATTTAGCACCATATCTTGTAACAGGAACTAGAGGAAATAGTACCCTATCATGTAACAGCTACTCAAGAAAATAGCACCCTATCATGTAACAGCCACTCGAGGAAATGGCAACTTTTCTTGTAACATCCACTCGAGGAAATAGCACCCTATCATGTAACAGTCACTCTAGGAAATAGCACACTATCATGTAACAGCTACTCGAGGAAATAGCACCCTATTATGGAACAGCCACTCGAGGAAATTGCAACCTATCATGTAACAGCCACTCGAGGAAATAGCAACCTTTCTTGTAACAGCCGAACGAGGAAATAGCACCCTATCATTTAACAGCTACTCGAGGAAATAGCACCCTATTATGTATTAGCCACTCGAGGAAATTGCAATCTATCATGTAACAGCCACTCGAGGAAATAGAAACCTTTCTTGTAACAGCCACTCGAGGAAATAGCAACCTATCTTATAACAGCCACTCGAGGAAATAGCACATTATCTTGTAACAGCCACTCGAGGGAATAACCCCCTATCTTGTTACAGCCAAGCGGGGAAATAACATATTATCTTGTAACAGCCACTCGAGGAAATAGCAACCTATCTTATAACAGCCTCTCGAGGAAATATTTCAATAAGATTGTTTTTTTTCTATTGATCTGCAACTTGCCATCCCCGTTTGCATGCAATTCTCGTCTCTGGCCATCATCAACCAATTCAATTGATCAATCTACTGCTATTGAAAATAGATCTTACCTCCATCCATTCGTGACACTTTTCACTCGCACGGGATATTTGTCGTCACGTGATATTCTATTTAGTCCGTCATCGAACCTTCACCAGCGTGTGCAAAATCGTGTTCAAAGTGTTATTTAGTAAAACCCCGTTCAGAAAGTGAAATAAAATCACTAAGCCTCTGCTTCAATTGTATCCTACTGTTCTTTAACCTTGGCTTGAATAGCAAACATTCAGACGCACCTTCAGTCTTCGTCAGATTATTTATTATTCATAGGAATATTGACAACCCAAAGAGGATTATTAACAACCCAAATTAAAATTTACCCGCGCGGCATGCAGCCTGGCACGCGCTGCATGCAGCCTGGCACGCACTGCATGCAGCCTGGCACGCGCTGCATGCAGCCTGGCAAGCGTTGCATGCAGCCTGGCACGCGCTGCATGCAGATATGCAGGCGCTGCATGCAGCGTGGCCTACACTGCATGCAGCCTGGCACGCTCTTCATGCAGCCTGGCCCGTGCTGCCTGCAGCTGGCCCGCGATGCGCGCAGCCTTGCACGCGCTTTATAGAGCCTGGCTAACTCTGTACGCGAACTGCATGCAGCTTGGCACGCATCACTGACGGTTAACGCAGCAGCAGCCAAAAGCTGCAGCGGCTTTTGCCGGTAAAGTTGTGCCCCGTCCCCTAATTCGGGACCCTTAGCTCCCGCGTCCCGCGAGCTATTGAAGGAGGTGGCTTCTGGACGGCTTCCGGCTCTGGAGCCCTCCATTAGAGGGATGGATGACCTCGAGGATTATTGGAAGCAATGAAGAAGTGAGAGGCTCGGCAGCTCGGCACCGTACAGGCGAGGAGAGGCTTGTGGTGCGGCCTCCTCCGGTTAAAAAAGGGTCAAACCAGCAGATGAGTGGTTTGAGGAGCGTGCGGCTCGGTATATAGCAGAGTCAGACCGTTTTAATAGCACTTGAGGAGATGACAACGTCGGATGAAAATGGATCGATAAAGCGGAGGAGCGGCTTGACCAGCAGACGGCCCCGGATTACGACGTGTACAACCGACAGAGGAGCGGTTTGAAGAGCGAGCGGTCGCAGAGGAAGCGAAAGGCCTTGGACAAAATCGGGTCCAACAGGCGGTGGAGCGGAAAGCCCGTTCGATCATGCCGTCATTGCGGCCGTCGCTCGGTCTGAATCTGAGAACCGACCAAGGAAAAAGTGTTATTCATAAAGTTGCAATACGTTGATTGCTTCCTAAGATACTCTTCGATTTGAATCACCCAATATTTACTAGACTCGAATACTAAACAAAAGAGATCCATCAACTACTTGAACGGAAACATATCTTGATTGGATGGGTGGGAATCAGAGTTTCATCCTCTCTACAGCAATCAATTTCTTCCGCCACAGTCCCGGTAACAGCTGGTTGACCAAATGCTGCTTACACTTCTGAAATGCGATCAAGAAAGCGGGACGTAATTTATCGACAGTGCTAATGTCAAAGCACAGGATCTCCCCTCGGCACTGCTGTGGCTCCACTGTACCTCAGACGGGCTCCGTGGGTCTCGACTCGGCGCAGTTTTGGCTCCACTGTACCTCAGACAGGCTCCGTGGGTCTCCGACTCGGCGCAGTTTCGACTTCACTGTACCTCAGACGGGCTCCGTGGGTCTCCGACTCGGCGCAGCTTTGGCTCCACTGTACCTCAGACTGGCTCCGTGGGTCTCCGACTCGGCGCAGCTTTGGCTCCACTGTACCTCAGACTGGCTTCGTGGGTCTCACACTAGGCGCAGCTTTGGCTCCCCTGTACTTCAGACTGGCTCCGTGGGTCTCCGACTCGGCGCAGCTTTGGCTCCACTGTACCTCAGACTGGCTTCGTGGGTCTCACACTAGGAGCAGCTTTGGCTCCCCTGTACTTCAGACTGGCTCCGTGGGTCTCACACTCGGCGCAGCTTTGGCTCCCCTGTACCTCAGACTGGCTCCGTGGGTCTCACAATCGGCACTGCTATGGCTCCATTTCACATCAGACCGGCCCCGTGTTTTTTAAAATCGGCGTTGCTATGGCTTCACAGTACCTCGCACGGGCCCCGTGGGGCTCAGACCAGGCACTGATGTTGTAGTCTATGCATGGACATCTTTCTACACGTTCCATGTTGTTTGTGTAGCATGCCTCTGTATTCATAACGGTGTCCAGCACTGACACCGGTCGCCATCAGTTAAATGATGAATAATACTGAGACTATAAATGATACCGAGACAATGCATGATACTGAGACAATTAATGATACAGAGACAATGAATGATACTGAGACAATGAAAGATACTGAGACAATGAATGATACTGAGACATTGAATGATACTGATACAATGTCGAATCAAACTCATTGAGCGGTGTCTGTCTTATCAGGTCCTGTTATGAGTTATTTGGAGTGTCAATGGTAAATTGTATTTCAGAAGTAGGCAACTAGGCAATATCTCAATAACACTTGTAAACAACATTATGGATTAAACGAGATGCATTGCAGCCGCGCGGTAATAAGAAAAAACATCAAATTAGCGCAGAACTAAAGATACGGAATCCAGCAGTGCGGTTCTAAAAAACCAAGTATCAAAACATGCTGGGCTGAAAATGCTGCATCACAGCATCACAATACTGCAAGACTAAAGATGATGCATCACAATACTGCAAGGCTTAATATGTTGAATCCCAATTCTGCAAGATTTAAGATGCTGAATAACAATACTGCAAGACTAGTGGTGCTGCATCACAATACTGCAAGACTAAAGATGCGGCATCACAATACTCCAAGACTAAAGATGCTGCACCACAATACTGCAAGACTAAAGACGCTGCATCACAATACTGCAAGACTAAAGATGCTGCATCACAATACTGCAAGACTAATGATGCCGCATCACAATACTGCAAGACTAAAGATGCTGCACCACAATACTGCAAGACTAAAGAAGCTGTATCACAATACTGCAAGAATAAAGACGCTGCATCACAATACTGCAAGACTAGAGCTGCATCACAATACTGCAAGACTAATGATGCTGCATCACAATACTGCAAGACTAGAGGTGCTGCATCACAGTACTGCAAGGCTAATGATGCTGCATCACAATACTGCAAGACTAAAGATGCTGCATCACAATACTGCAAGAGTAATGATGCTTTATCACAACAGTGTGAAGCTAAGAATGCTGACGCACATTGTGCAGGCTGAAAGTTGCATTAGACCTACACGACACCTGCAAAATGGCGTACTCAACATTACGGCAGGATAGCGCCCCCGGAGCATATCGCCCCAGAAGCTTATCGCTCCCGAAGCCTATCGCTCCCGAAGCCTATCGCCCCAGAAGCCTATCGCCCCAGAAGCCTATCGCTCCCGAAGCCTATCGCTCCCGAAGCCTATCGCCCCCGAAGAATATCGCTCCCGAAGCCTATCGCTCTCGAGGCCTATCTCTCCCGCAATCTATTGCTCCAGAAGCCTATCACGCATTCTTTCTGGTCGAGCTCGTTGTGACTGCACCCTCCACGTCCCCACCTCCTCTCCAAGCCACATCTCCTCGGCAATGTCCCCATAAGTCACTATTATGACAGCAAGCTCTCCTGTGGACTGTACCCAAACCATAAAAAGCTTTATAAAATAATGCAATAGCGGACCAAACAACATCAAAATGAGCGAGTCATGTAGCAGATAGTAGGCATCAACAGATCAGGAGGACATCAGTCCAGGGAAATATTTGCTTCTGCTGAACATATTTCCGGTCCTCATTTGACCAGCGAGAAGTACAGCAGTCATGATTGTGGAGAATATATCCCACATGCCTAGCACGGAGAAAAGGTTAGTGTATGTATGCATATGTATATATGTATGTACTTATGTATGTATATATATATATATATGTGTATATGTATATTTATGTATGTATATATTTTGTGAACCATCTTGCTTTCAGCGTGGGTGAGCGTTTTCTTGTGTTGAGATTGGGGAGGAATGTGCAGGGTCTACCGCCCTACCTTCCCCTCCCTTTCCCCAACTGTCTGAAAGTTTCCAGTGCGCGCTTTTTTGTACGATGAAATTCCCCTATCGTTTATAGAGCAATTCTTTACAACCAAGTAGCCCCTGTTGTGGGCGTGTGTTATCCTAAGGTATACATATGACTTTGAAATAGGTCATTTTAATTGTATGGTAATGGTAATTATGGTAATGTTGTAGTTAGATGTTGAGTGAGTAAACCCTGTGTGCGTTTGTCCGTTTGCATATGTGGCTAGAACCGTGCGTGTAAGATGTTTCCCGCCTTTGAGGAAAGAGGGCTGAAGCCTCAGTGTTCAAGTAAATATAGCCGTGTCTGGGTGTGCTTGTGCTTGTGGGCGTTCCCACGCAGGGATACAAACATTGACAACTGACTAGCAAAAATAGGCTTACTGTAGCTGTAGAGAGTTTTACTAACCCTGCTAGATAGTGACACAGATGTAG
>SDVV010015250.1:0-14576 GCA_016164225.1 Gammarus roeselii
GTGGCTTGGAACTGTTGGAAGCGAATGGGCGGAGTTGTCAGTTGAGCCAGTTGCTATTTGCTGATGATACGGCCCTGGTTGTGGATTCGGAGGAGAAGCTATGTAGGCTAGTGTCTGAGTTTGGTAGAGTGTGTGAGAGGAGGAAGCTTCGAGTGAACGTCGGCAAGAGTAAAGTAATGAGATGCTCGAGGAATGTCGATGCGAGCAAAATTAGTGTCACCCAAAATGGAGAGCTCATGGAGGAAGTTCAGTGTTTTAAGTATCTAGGCTCCCACGTGGAGATAACTGAACTAGTGGAAACTGAAGTGAAGGCGCGTGTGAAGGAGGGATGTAAAGTGTTGGATGCACTTAAGAGTGTAATGAGCTGTAGGACGTTGGGATGGAAGCAAAGAGAGGGCTGTATGAGGGTGTTGTTGTCCCAACTGTGCTCTACGGAGCTGAGGCTTGGGGAGTGAGAGCAGAGGCTGGAGTTACGCTGAGAGACCGGATCACCAACGACGTGGTTCAAAATAGAACAGGGATGGTAAAGAAGTTGGAGAACAGAGTGGATTCGCGTGTTCTGAGATGGTTCAGGCGCATGGAGAGGATGGATGAAGGGAGATTGGTGAAAAGGGTGATGAATGCTGAGGTGAGTGGTCGCAGGCCTAGAGGTAGACCGAAGTTTGGGTGGATGGATGGTGTGAAGCAAGCGTTGGGAAGGAGAGACTTGAATGTGGAGGTGGCGAGAGAGCGTGCAATGAACAGGCGTGAATGAAGAGTGGTTGTGAATGGTTGATTTTGACGCTGCTCTGATGTGCTTTCCCGCTCTTGGCATCCCGCTGTCGGGATGGTCGTGGGTGGGGGGGGGCCCAGTCATCATGACGCGGCGGGGGTAAACCAGTGAAAACTGTCGGGCCTTGCTGCTGACGACGGTTCCTCGGACTGCACTCGTGACCCAGAGTGTATGTTGAGAGGGTATTGGCCGGACCCTTTAGCACAAAAGGGCTAAGTTTTGTGAGTGTGAGCGTATGAGGGTGTGAGGTGCGCCTTGTCGTCGGCCACCCCCCTTTCTGGGGGATGCGGCCTAGTGTCTGTATCTGTACTTAACCTAATGTGTATCTCTCTACCCCAGACACGTCCCTTTGAGAGCACAGGTTTAGCCTATCTGATCGCCCTTGCGATTGCTTCTCTCGCTTGTTCCCAAGGGCTCAAGGGCTTCAAAATCTCCGCCAAAAGGATCGATGTTCAGTGCTGTGGAGGATAAGCTCCGCCCCCAATGTTTCCCTCTATATTTGTGATGAGTTTTTGTTGTTCCATAGTGCGAATAAATGTGTTGCTGTCACAATATGAATTAAACGACGCAGTGGTACGTAGTACGACTGGCTATCCCCGAAATGCAACTATACCGCAAAATTAATGGAAAAACGCAAGTAAGTTTTTGAGCATTAATAATTATTCGTCAATAAAAAAATTTATTCAAAGAAAGAAAAAATGTAGTTCTATTACAAGGGAACCTGCGGTGACGCGCGTTGAGGATATGGTGGAAATGATGTCCAAATCAAATCAAAGTGTCGTAGCCCTGCTACGACGTTTGGAATGTGTACCTTACTAATTTTGACCTGTGGATTGTAGTTATTTATAGGCCTCCTCCTTATGCAATTTTGGATAATACTTGCATACTGATCATTTTGGTAAACTTCTGTTCGGGCACGGAAGTGATTTTAATTTACCAACAATTACCCTTGTGACGGAGGGTTTCAATTCTGATACCGTAACCCTTTACGTCTCGTAAGATGCAACTATGAGCGTTTGAGCGAGGCAGCTTGGCTTCCTTCCTCTGTGAATTACCCCCTCAAAGATTGCATGACGAGCGGAGGAGGTGAGGCTCACGCCTTTCCCAACCAAGAGGGAAGAGATTGGTAGTAACCTCTCTTCTAACAAAGGGGTAGAAGATTGTGAGAGAAAAAAATTGATGTGTTGGCGCTTAGTGAGAGGAAGTTGAAAGGTACGGGCGAATGTGAGTTTGGTGTTGCTCAAGCCCAACTCCCCTGCGATGAAGGAGCCACAGCCAATGCACAACCCAAAGCCCCGGAACCCACCGACATGTGCATGTTATGGATGTTTCAGCAGATGCAGGCATTTATATTATGCCTACATCCCTGAGGAAGTTGATGCTATCTCATGAGCGTTTTCACAGATCACGCACCGACGTGATATTGTGGTCGAGTCGGCCGGGTGCTACGGCTGCACAAGACGTCATGACGTGCTCGACCGTGTTGAGCGAACCTCTACATCGCAAACAAAGGTCGGAGGGCACATTCCCCAGTCTATGCAGGTATGACTGGAGGGCTGTGTGGTGCCCGCACCTCAGCTGTGTCAGGTGGACCTGATCACCCCTGGCAACCCCAACTCTCCACGTCCACCTCAGGCGGGGGACCCCGCAGGACCGTGTTGACTCTGTGTTCACCCAATGCAAGGGCTGTGAATTTGATGTGATTTGAGCCTCATTTCCACAGGAGCCTCAACGTGAGTCATGATCGGCTCCCCCGTAGGGCGCGACCGGCATTGATTCAGGTAAATTCGCACGGCCTTGCTTGTGAAAATATTAGTCTTGTCAAGATGAAGTCAGTACATATTTCAATTGTGGAATGTTCGCGTACCAGCGCGCACAAGAGAGTAAGAAGTTAAAGCCTATCTTCGTAAATGTATTGTTATCCCTGTGCGTAATGGGGTGGAGAGACCACCTCACTTGCAGAATTGTTTGGGAATTAGACAGCTTTGTATAGTCCGGTGTGTATTCCGAAACCAATAAGCTTTTTACGGTAGGTTGGGTCCGTGAGTACGCTTTGTAGGTTGCACGGGGGAGCGGGCGGGCTGTGGACTGTGTGTGTATCTGTGTTTGCATAGATGTGTTGTCTGTTGGCAAGTAATGTTCAAGTGGTGATGGCCGAAATGTGTTGCTGGTGTGCTGTGTCTGTTGGTTTGACAAGGGTTCAGTTGGTGGTGGCAAGGATGTGTCTGGTCTACAATCTTGTTAAAAAGTTGAGTCCCTTTCATATCAAGATGATGTTTGAGAGGGAGGATCTTAGTTTGCTCATGCAGGTAGGAAATTGGTGTGTACTGTGTACAGCCCGTAGCGATGCGAAAAGCCGTGTTCTTTATCCTTTGTAGGGAATTAATATGTGTGGGTGCGAAGTCATAGGACCAGGTGGCGTTTGCGTAGGAGATGATCCTAATAAATTGTTTGAATAGTGTTGTAATTGATTCCTTGGAGTGACCGTAGGTGATTGTAGTAAGTACCCGGGACACATTCAGTGTTGGTATAGCTTTAGCGCCAATGTTGTTTGTGTGCGGTTTGAATGTCATCCCAGTGTCATAAGTTACTCCTAGGATTGTGGTAGTGGGACTTTGGGGTATGGGAGTTTTGTTAGGCTTGACATGGGGTGAACACGGTGTTCACTGTTGGCTGGTGTAAATAATGTTAGGGAGGACTTGCTAGCAGACACCCTCATTCTGTTGTCCAGCAGCCAGACTTCAAGAGAGTTCAGGTACTGCTGGAGGTGTGTTGCGGTGATCTCGTGATTGTGTGATTATTGTGAGGTCGTCCGCATATGAGCTGATATAGGTGTTGGGTTCTGTTGAATTTGGCAGGTCGTGCATGAAGGCGTTGAAAAAGGGAGGGGGAAAGGACGGAGCCCTGTTTGACACCGTTAGGGAAGAAGCGGGTACGGGACAGCTTGTTAATATAGTCAATGTGTGATAGTCTGCCTGAGAGGAAATTAGCATCCATTCTAGTAATTTGAATATATCCGTGCATTCAGTATTTTCTTTATGAGGACGTGTCTTGGAACCGTGTCAAAAGCCTTACTAATGTCGATTGCGCATACCAGGGTTCGTTTGGCTGGCTTTTTTTCGTTCAGACCTTCATGGATGGTCTGGGCTAAGTTGGGGTTCGGGAGAAGAGAAATGGGTCTGTATGAGGCTGGGTTTCAGGATGGGTATGATTTTCCCGTGTTTCCATGTATGGGGTATTGGATTGTGTAGTATGGAAAAGTTAAAGATGTCTGTGAGGGTTGCGATGGCGTGAGGACCTAGATGTTTAAAATGAATGTATGATATGCCATCTGGAGCCGTTGCTGACGAGTTTTTAGTCTGGCGGATGGCGGCTATGGTCATAGCTGGTGTGAAAGGAGGATCAATGTTTTGGTCGGTCTGTAATTTGTGTAGCTGTTTGAGTATCCTCCTATTGTCTGGATGGTCTGGTAGGTGGCAGGTGCTTGCGTAGTATTGGTTGCGTACGTCCGTTTGTTGTTGGTCTGATGGGATTTTGACAAGATTGGTAGGATAATGGGTTAAAGAGTTACTAAATGGCAAAACTGAAACGGTAATGTTAAAGTTAAAGTGAGCTTCTGTGAGAAGTAATAATCCAAGTGAACACGGTGCTTTCACTTTGAAGGCATTAATCTGACTCCTTATAATTTTGATTAAAAATGATAGATTACTATGAAATGAGGATGAGTTTTATGGGCAAACACCAAATATCAGACACAGGGTCAAGGACAGAGATATGCAGGAATTCAATCTTTGATATTGTGTAATTAAAAACTCCCGACATAACTGAGAGAAGACATCCGAGGTAATATAGAATGGGAAAAGAAGGGAGATAGGAAAGCCGGCATGAAAATCAAGGACGCTGTTGCTTCACAGCGGGTAATCTTCACTGGTGCTTCTTTTACAATTATGGAAGCAAGGTCCACGAGTTTGTCTTAAGGCTCGCCAGCAGGAGGTTGGCGTACAAACGGAGGAAGTGTTCCTTTTCTGCCCCAATCCGCAGCATAGAATAAAGGCTGCAAACAAAAGTGATATGCTAAACCAAGTATGCCACATGGGAGATAACTACACACCATTCTGCCAGCCTCATACAGGCAGACAGGTTGGGTGCATTTAGAAAATTAACATAAAAGAAGAAATAGTATACCCTAATGGGTGTAGCTACCAGGAATAAAATGAGAGGCTTAAGCTCCATAGTAGTTGTAGGATATTTGAACCTATTTGAAAAAAGGTTATTTGCACTATATATCTATACATAGGCACGAGTCTAGGTAGGGCTGCTACTCATACCTAAAGATTGCTACCATGTGAGCAGAATACCAATTTGAATATCCTATTATGGCCTTGGGCCGAGTAATTCCCTATAGCTAGCTGCAACTGTACATTTGTGTAAGGTTGAAATCCTGCATCCAGGTAGATACACGGAATATCCTACTGTAGAAATCTATAGTGTATTTATTAGTCTGCTCAACTCTAGATTTAGAAACCTAGTGTGAGATACTGGAGTAGGCACATAGTGAAACACTGTTGTTCTCACCTGTCTTTGGTGGAACTCTTTGGCGTTCCAAGGTATAGGCCTTCGTTGTGATTTTTGAAGGTATTTTATCACAGCGCCTATGGCAGGCTTAGCTAAAATGTTAGCTAATGAACCCAAGTATGATTGGCACAGGAAGTAAAGTGCTATCCTGAAATATGGTAAGGGAACAGTGAAAATGGTATGGCCTAGCCTACCTAAATGGTTGAGTAAGCCTATATCACTAAACACGTATTGTGTCACTTTGAATCAGTAGCATTCGCAGGGCCGTCGTCACAACCCACACGGTTATGACAACCTAAATACATGTGTTCCAAAAAGCACACGATTCAAACAGAAACAGACACACGGTGTATTGCTTGATCTGGTTCTGGACAGTTAGGAAAGCCCTCTCGGGTGTTTATCTGGGTAGGCGTTGTTGCCATATTTGTCTCAAGGTTTTTATCTGAATCATTTATTCCTTCTGATGAAATAAATATTTGTTGCACTGCTATTATGGTTGGAAGCTGTTTTGTACTAGCTGATCGGAAATGTTGTAGCCTATCAGAACGTACGTTTTTACGTAGGTTTTGACGCAAAACTCTCAAAATCATGCGTACTAACACGGTCCTTTTGGACCTTACTCACCTCAGCCCTCACCTCCGCAAACGACTCACAGGTCCTCCAAATCTCCTCACGCATCACCACACACTCACCTACGACAGTGCGCAGCTGTTCCTCAAAGACAATGACCTTCGGCGAAAGAATCCCGTCCTCTACGCCGTCGTCATCCCTTCTCCGCAGGCCCTGGAAGGTCTCCAGGACCTGGTCGATCCTGCCATCCAGCTCACAGAATCGGCAGACGAGGTTCTCCGCGTCCTGAAGACGTGTCTGCTCGTTCAGGCAAAACAGACCGAGCAGTCCTCCAAAGAAGGCAGCATCCTCTGACGTCGTCCGGGGAATCTTCGCACTTTTTCCGCACACGCGCGCTTATCAATCACTTAATTATCTAGTTTCAAATTCATTTATTCATTTATTAACACACTTAACAAAGAAAATGTTCACACTTGACGCGCAAATAAAGACACAAAATTGTCTGTTATTATTTGGCACGGGAGCGATAAAACACGAATTCGCAGGGGAGCGATAAAAAACAAATTGCCAATACTACTGGTAGATGAAAACCGTGTGAGTAGATTGTACACATAGTGTTACGCAAATATGAACTGGATGCAAGGTATTGCAACGTTCCAAGTTGTTTGCACAATTGTCTGATTATAAAGAAATGAGACAATGACTGTTTTTTTGCGAATAAGAATATCATGCAACATTGTGAAGTTACAGCATCTCATGTTGCAAATCTGTTGCAAGATTGCAACGTTGACCTCATATCAAATTTAGCCTTGCAATATGTCCGCATCGTAGCGAGTCTGATTGTCTCAGATTGTACTATTCATAAACATGACGTGCGAACATTAAAGTTCAAAATATTGATTCTATAGGGCAGTTTGACAGCAGGAACACCGCAGAACGTCTTCTTCAGCCGCGCTCAAGGCAGCAAAGGCTCGTCAAATGTCATTCGGTGTTGTGATTGTCGCTCTAGCTAGAGCCAATAACTAATTTGCCACATCTGTTGAAGCTATTTCAAAAGCACCTACCTCAATTACGCTTCAAGTACAATTTATGTGGCCTTAGTTTGACATTTTTGACATCTGTAAACAAGTAGGTAGTCAAGCAAGCGCTGCTATCTGTCTTATTTCTTATCATGGTGACTAAATAGTTAAGTCTGCAGTTGTTATCATAAATTGATCAATCTCTCAATATTTTTTTCTAGTGTGACAAAGATGACAAATTTGATCAATTAATTGAAATTAAAGTCAGCAACTTGTCAATTTCTGTTATACACTTTCTAGCCGGGAAGACCGAAAATTACTATGCGAACAGTCTGCTGGTTATGGCAGTTCTTGCTCTTGTGTTAGCTGCGTAGAATTTCATATGCTATGTATTCAATGCAAAATGTGCATGTATAAGCCAATGCACAAGAACCTTTTTAAAGATGTCCGTTTGCTACCTGATATTCCCGCTCCCGCTCCTTCGGGGGAGTCATGAACCTCAGCAGCAGGTCGGAGTACATAATAAATAAATGATTGTAAACGGTATTCCAACACGAACGGTGTTTTATTCGCATACGAATAATGTATACCCAAATCGTCACAAAAAAACATAAAATGTATAATGACAATCTAAGATCAAATTAGCAAATCAGGTTTAATGACCTAAAGGAGTTTATCACAACTTGTAACTGAGTAATTGGGAAAGCGTATGAACGGTTGACTGTTGAAAAACACGTGTGAAACAACAGATTATTTTGGATAATTATCTGTCAAAATTTCCGTTGTTTAAAATTTGTCCGTTGTTTAAGCAAAAATGGTCTTGCTTATTGTTTTCACTGATAAATACATTTCCTCGGTAATGTCAACAGATTTTAATATTTGTGTGCCGACAAATGCCGGAATATCTGCTCGAAGACAGTGCTTTTACGTTAACTATGTTACACCGGCCAAATTTTAATTTGTCTGTTGTCTAACTGTGTTGAACACCGATCATTGAACGTCGTTTTACCAGCTACAATAATCAGCCGGTTATGACATAGGGTAACAGATCTCAAATAGGAAGTAAATGATGCACTAACCATGATGAACTAGGTTAGGTTAGGTTAGGTTAGGTTAGGTTAGGTTAGGTTAGGTTTGGTTAGGTTAGGTTAGGTGTGGTACCCTACTATCTTATCTGTTTATCGATTATTTCAAATGGTCGTCATTCAATCACAACAAGTATCCCGTTTGAAATAATGTCATAATGGAAGAAAATGTAGAGAACATGCAATTGATACCAAACTAATAATTCACCTGCACTTTTTTTCATCATTGATATGTTTGCTCAATGAATCGCTGGACCAGATTTGGACGAATATTCAGCGGGCTGTTGTTCAGTGGCTGAATGTTCCGATGCCGAAGAGGAATTATATCTGAAAACGCCACACACACACATATATAAATATACCCTATGAATAATCTGTGAGCTCTTCGTCGGTCCGTTTGCCTCGCCCTATCCGCCCGCCTGCCTTGTCAGTGACTCCGACCGCCTTGGCAGTGACTCCGACCAGCCCCCCACCCACCGCTAATTAAGCCCTATCTATAATCCTTCACTGAAAGCTGTTTCAGCGACATTATAGCTACTCCCGACTAGTTGCCTTTTACGATAGGCAGGGGTTACGGTAGCACGATTCTACCTCCCTGTTTCCATGGCTCACATACACCGTTTGGGGAATGTGAAATGATTTTTGTTTTTTGTTTTATGGCAGGGGCTCTCTGACTCGCATATACCCACCCATACCCTCACATTCTTTGCTACCCATTGAATTAGGCTGTAGATCTGGATGGAGAATTATTAACAATTGTTACAATTTATATGTGTGATTGCAACTACTCATGTCATCAAGATGCAGTACATAGGGCATATTTATTGAATACTCTAAACCCATTTTGACAGTTCTTTTGTCGTGAAATGTTTCAAAAAGGGTCATGTTCTCATGTTCAGCTAGAAAAGTAAGATACTTCCCTACATATCAATAATGAAAAAAAGTGCAGGTGAATTATTAGTTTGGTACCAATTGCATGTTTTCTACATTTCCTTCCATCATGACATTATTTCAAACGGGATACTTGTTGTGATTAAATGACGACTATTTGAAATAATCGATAAACAGATAAGATAGTAGGGTACCACACCTAACCTAACCTAACCTAACCTAACCTGACCTAGTTCATCATGGTTAGTGCATCATGTACTTTCTATTTGAGATCTGTTACCCTATGTCATTACCGGCTGATTATTGTAGCTGGTAAAATGACGTTCAATGATCGGTGTTCAACACAGTTAGACAACAGACAAACTAAAATTTGGCCGGTGTAACATAGTTAACGTAAAAGCACTGTCTTCGAGCAGATATTCCGGCATTTGTCGGCACACAAATATAAAAATCTGTTGACATTACAGAGGAAATGTATTTATCCGTATAAACAATAAACAAGACAATTTTTGCTTAAACAACGGACAAATTTTAAACAACGGAAATTTTGACAGATACTTATAAAAAAAATTCTGTTATTTCACACGTGTTTTTTAACAGCGAACCGTTCATACGCTTTCCCAATTACTCAGTTACAAGTTGTGATAAACTTCTTTAGGTCATTAAACCTGATTTGCTAATTTGATGATCTTAGATTGTCACTATACATTTTTTTTTCTTTTTGTGACGATTTGGGTATACATTATTCGTAAGCGAATAAAATACCGTTCGTGTTGGAATACCGTTTACAATCATTTATTTATTATGTACTCCGACCTGCTGCTGAGGTTCATGACTTCCCCGAAGGAGCGGGAGCGGGAATATCAGGTAGCAAACGGACATCTTTAAAAAGGTTCTTGTGCATTGGCTTATACATGCACATTTTGCATTGAATACATAGCATATGAAATTCTACGCAGCTAACACAAGAGCAAGAACTGCCATAACCAGCAGACTGTTCGCATAGTAATTTTCGGTCTTCCCGGCTAGAAAGTGTACAATAGAAATTGACAAGTTGCTGACTTTAATTTCAATTAATTGATCAAATTTGTCATCTTTGTCACACTAGAAAAATATTGAGAGATTGATCAATTTATGATGACAACTGCAGACTTAACTATTTAGTCACCATGATAAGAAATAAGACAGATAGCGGCGCTTGCTTGACTACCTACTTGTTTACAGATGTCAAAAATGTCAAACTAAGGCCACATAAATTGTACTTGAAGCGTAATTGAGGTAGGTGCTTTTGGAATAGCTTCAACAGATGTGGCAAATTAGTTATTGGCTCTAGCTAGAGCGACAATCACAACACCGAATGACTTTGACGAGCCTTTGCTGCCTTGAGCGCGGCTGAAGAAGACGTTCTGCTGTGTTTCTGCTGTCAAACTGCCCTATAGAATCAATATTTTGAACTTTAATGTTCGCACGTCATGTTTATGAATAGTACAATCTAAGACAATCAGACTCGCTAGGATGCGGACATATTGCAAGGCTAAATTTGATATGAGGTCAACGTTGCAATCTTGCAACAGATTTGCAACATGAGATGCTGTAACTTCACAATGTTGCATGATATTCTTATTCGCAAAACAAGAGTCATTGACTCATTTCTTTATAATCAGACAATTGTGCAAAAAAACTTGGAACGTTGCAATTCCTTGCATCCATTTCATATTTGCGTACCACTATGTGTACAATCTACTCACACGGTTTTCATCTACCAGTAGTATTGGCAATTTGTGTATTATCGCTCCCCTGCGAATTCGTGTTTTATCGCTCCCGTGCCAAATAATAACAGACAATTTTGTATCTTTATTTGCGCGTCAAGTGAGAACATTTACTTTGTTAAGTGTGATAATAAATAAATAAATAAATTTGAAACTAGATAATTAAGTGATTGATAAGCGCGCGTGTGCGGAAAAAGTGCGAAGATTCCCCGGACGACGTCTGAGGATGCTGCCTACTTTGGAGGACTGCTCGGTCTGCTTTGCCTGAACGAGCAGACACGTCTTCAAGGACCTCAAGGATCAGGACGCGGAGAACCTCATCTGCCGATTTTGTGAGCTGGATGGCAGGATCGACCAGGTACTGGAGACCTTTCAGGGCCTGCGGAGAAGGGACGACGACGGCGTAGAGGACGGGATCCTTTCGCCAAAGGTCATTGTCTTCGAGGAGCAGCTGCGCACTGTCGTAGGTAAGTGTGTGGTGATGCGTGAGAAGATTTGGAGGACCTGTGAGTCGGTTGCGGAGGTGAGGGCTGAGGTGAGTAAGGTCCAAAAGGACCGTGTTAGTAAGCATGATTTTGAGAGTTTTGCGTCAAAACCTACTTAGAAACTAACGTTCTGATAGGGAGAAGGCTAGTAAGGGCCTGTCGGAACAGACGATGAAACTAGGAACAGTTAATGAGTTGGTAGTCCATGCTTTAAAGCTGGATGAAGAGGCATCCCAGACGAGGATAGACCGGAGAGACCCAGCTCATTTACGGAGGAGTCTTGGTGGTTTTGTCCTGTCTTCCTACCATGACGTCTTGGGTAAGAGTCTACACCCCTAAACCCATGTCAGGGCAACCGGTGCTGGTGTGAGCCCGCAACTCTCTTCCACCCCTAAACCCAAACCTGGGGTACCTACTTCCCGTCAGGCCAAGAGGTCATCGGCAGCCCGGAAACCTAAAATAGACACTAAGCCGATACCTCGGACAAAGACATCTGCGAATCGAAATTGCACCCAACCTCAACGGGGCGGCGTAGATTTGGATGGATTTCAACAGGTCCAGAAGCGGTTCACCTTTGTGAACCGGCCCGCGTTTGTGATGCCAACGCGGAACACTTTTGAGAGGTTAACCAACCTGGACGACGAAATTGAGACACTTGTCCTAGGTGACTCTATTGTCCGACACCAGACGGTTGAATTTGCTCATAGGTGTAAGGCAAAGCGGCGATTAAGAAGATCAGAGGTGCCCTTGCGGAGGTTGAAGTTTCCAGCCGAGAGACACGCATAATCTGCCATGTTACAGCATGTAACTTATTCACGTCGCGTTTATTGCTTTTCTCATTTAACTGAATATAGAGCGTACAGTAAATAAAATGAGTCGCGCTTGACTAAGAACATTAGGTCTTGAGTTTGTGTTCAAGGTAGAAGCATACACGTTAATAAGATTAGGCAAAAATGGTCAAATCACGCAGTAGTAGAAAAACTTATCGCCGAAGTTGTTAGACAATTTAAATTTTTGTTAGGGATGACACGACTTAGTTCATTTCCATATTGCATAAGAGACGACCTTTCCAATCATGTCTCTTCTGCTCCTACACATTGAAAATTTATTTTCGATACGTTTGCAATTGGGCGACTTATCAGTTCGACGTGGGCGTTAGGCTTGGGCATCTTCTTCCTGGTAAATATCATCACCTGTGCCCTGTCAACATTTAGCTTCAATTAATTGAATGTGAGCTAATTTGAAGTGGGAACCAATTGATCATTCATATTAGTAAGGTAATCCATAAAATTGTCGTCGGGCGAATAAGCCTGAGTATCATCTGCAAAGAGTACGAACGACACCCTTTAGCTGATGTTAACAATGTCATTAACGTAGATGAGGAAGAGCAACGATCCAAGGGTCGACTATCGCAATACGCCTATATTCAGAGTGCCGACATATTAATCATTCCAACTCACTAGGTACATTCTTTCAAGAAAATAACCTTCCACCCATGTTTGGGATGGAACTAACTCTATTCCCCCATCAGATATCGTACTTCATATATGCTGAGGTTCATCAATTCGTCATAAGCTTGCGCAGTGCACCAGCACAAAATGTAATCCTATAACTAAGGAGACGAATTCAACACACTCAACACACCGTAGCGGTTCAGCCGTCAATACGGCAGAAGGTATTACCATCAGATAGTGCTGCTCTACCGGTCACCATCTCGCGGTGCCCTTCTTGAGCTTTATTGCATATAGTGTAACGGACCCTGCACGGGCCGATCTGCTAATCGCAAAAAAACATAGAAGTGTCCTACGGTGGCTGATGCTCGAACTCTGATTAAACTAATCTGATCTAGCAGTAAACACAATCTTGTATTCTGTAGCAGTGTCGGGTTAGGAATACACATCAAAACTATTTATCTATCATTTAATTGCACATGCAAGTTTAAGTAGCAGATATGAATCCCATTGCCATGTTTTTACGGAAATACATCTTTGATGGAACATGTTTGCACAGAGGCTTTTGTAATGTAATTAATAGCTAGCAAGTTAGCTCAGGTTAGAGCAATCAACGCCGATAAGAAGTTTCATTGCACCAGTCTATGCATTGTGAACAAGTCAAATGCAGCGGAAAATAAAAACGTAACATGATAGGATATTGATGCAACTTTAGGGACAGATGACGTCACTCCTTGAAGAGTTTATTGAGAGATTAACCTAAAATTTCAGAGCAATGTGGTGTCAGTCGAGGTAGGAATGACCCTGACATTGTAAGTCACACCGTCACAAGTGGCGACAAAGACAGCTTTCAAAACGATCCTCGGCAGAGCGGCTCCGGGCAACGTCGCTCGTCCTGGCAGGTATTAATGCGTTGTACCTCAGAAGGTTTATGGCAGCCCGGTGCAGTGGCTGATCCTGCTGGAAACATGTTCATCAATATTGATATACGTGACATAAATCGGATTCATCTGCAAATACCTGAACAATTTCGACATGCACGTTGTATAATACACCCTATCGCAACGGAATAATATGAACACAACTGCCTCTTAGGTGAATTCAACTGTCTGACTGGTCGTTGTGGATGTTGGTGTGCAAGCAGCTGTAACCTGACTGTTCCAGGTCTGAAAATCATTCCTTGGTTGGGCTGCGAGCAGCCGGTAGTAGCAGGGTAACCTGGCAGGGTCTTGATCACAACGGATTATACCTCAACTGACATCGAATATAATATACTTCAAACCATTCGCATTATAACAGTTTTCCATGATTGGCGAGTAGGCAAAATAAGTTTATGAAAACACTACTAAATTTTTGTTGCTATAAGGAAGTAAAGTATATTATCCACACATAAACGCGCACGAATATTATTACAACAACTTAGTACGTACATGAATATCAAATTATCATGACAATATATATGAAACTGTTAAACACGTTATAAAGATTCATGCATAGCCTGACTTCAAATGTTGATTACTATGCAACATAGAGAAGAATCTCACTGCGATATTTGTTACAGTACCCTTGCTGTAAACTGTACATAACCATTGCATCAGTTCTACCTGCTCTCTATTGAACATTATTGGAATGTTATTTTAACGCTACGGTTCCCTAGCTAGTTGGGAGCAAACACTAGTAAAGTGGCCGTCTAGTTGAGGTTGGAAGAAAAGACGGGAGCACGAACACTGCACCAAGGTACCCGTTTAGTGAAGGGTGGTAGATGGCAAGGGAGCACGAACAATGCAATAAGGTGCTTGTCTAGTTCAGGTTGGAAGAGACAAGGGAGCACGAACACTGCAATAAGGTGCTTGTCTAGTTTAGGTTGGAAGAGACAAGGGAGCACGAACACTGCAATAAGGTGCTTGTCTAGTTTAGGTTGGAAGAGACAAGGGAGCACGAACACTGCAATAAGGTGCT
>SDVV010015251.1:0-14576 GCA_016164225.1 Gammarus roeselii
ATATGTTAGGTATACATCGATATGCAACATAAGCACGATGTCACCATGACGCATTATACACCGTCAAACACTCCTGGAGATTTATGGGCCAAACAGCCCTGGGGGGAAAAACGCGAAACAGCCCAGGGATGAAGAAGTACCGCGTAACAGCCCTGGAGATATGATGCGCGATTAGCGCCAGAATTTTCCTGTAGCCGAGTATGCCCGGCTACTGCGGCAGGCAAACAGGTTGCAACACGTACACTGAGCGGGCCACCGTTCACGCTCCTACCACAAAAGCGCGTCAGTGTCTTCTGTCTCGGTACTTGAAGTGGACCTACGCTTGATCGTCCCCCAGAAGGTGTGATATTTAAAGTTAACTTATTGATATTTTTCATTTTAGTATCAGTGTTATGATGCATGGTATTGTAAATGATTATCGGTTGTGTTATGGATGTTTAGAGTGTTTCCACGGCAAGGGACCCTATTTCTTTCCTATTCTCCTAGGTTATTTTGCCATTCATGGTCAGGAGTGCAGTGTTGGGGAGTGCTCACGAGTTCTTATCTCATGGTCGCGAAGAAGTACTACCTCCCTCAATTGGTCCGAATGCCAGACATGTTTCACCTTGTCATAGTCGAACATGTTTCGGGTGTCAGTTTATGGTGTTCTGTGATTTTTTATACAGTGAATATTCAACAGTGTTTACGACTGTTTTGCCGGTGTTGCAAAACCGTGTGTTCTCTTATAAAGTGTTCCAGAACTGGTCTAGTGCCTCATCCTCCTCGTCAATTTCAATGGTCGGTTTTTGTGAAATGCTTTGACATTTTATCCAGGAATGTTTGAATGTCGTCATTGACGTTTTTGCTCATCAATATCTTGTTTAACACATTTTTGAGGAGATGAAGAACATGTATACGACTTTGGACAATGAGATGTTTGCAGGTAATGAAGCAAACCCGAGGACAGTGACTTAGCCACGGGAGGCAGTGATGCAACATCGGTATTATTTGGCTCCTTCTGTTTGATCGGTTCCGGTTTGGGCTTATGAGTTATGCTAGAGCGGTAAAGACCCTGCAGAAAATTAAATAATTTTAGTGTTATTTCAGGTGAAGCGTTCCAATCTAGCATATCGTCCCCACAATCGTTCATCCTTTGACTGCGGTATTTACTGCTATGTTCTGCTATTTCTGGCCCTGTTGTGACAGATAAGGGTGTAGCGCTACAGCCAATAGGATTTGTTGTAAGCTTATACAGTTTGGATTGTAGAACTAGGTAGTAAACCAATTCATCCATTGATTATTTTTGTCAAGAAACTCACTGCAATGGGTAATAGTAAATTTAACAGAAACCCTCCACGCACGGTTGATAATGTTTTTCTTTTGGTCCTGTAGGATTTACTGCCTAATTGTTATATTATCGAGTTGAATCTAGTTACCCGTGACTTGGTTAACTTGTCACAGACGAACTTTCCTGTCTTTATATTTGTAAATGTTTCGCAGATAATTTTACCTGTTTTATCGGTTGAAAGTTTGATGAGTTGACTACGTTTGCATAGTTTTAGTTGGTTTTATTCATAAAAAAATCAATTTCCCTTTCAAAGTACGTATATCACACATCACGACATGACGTTTACTTCATTAATCCACGTAGGCTTGCTGTCTGGATAATCCGTGTATATCACGTGGATTTGCTTTTAATCTCGTCTAATTCGTCCCTTCATGACCTTGATGGCATAAATATCATGTCGGTTACACTGAACTAGTTTCTGCCTGTAGGCAGAACCTTTGATGGGTTCATCAGTATCGAGCGGTGTTATTTCATGGGTCGGAGGGTAATGCTTTTGATTAACACGGGAAATACGTAACACTTCCTTCGCGAACTTTGGTTCGTGTCCTCTTCTGAGTGTCTTGAGACTGGGATCACTGCACTCTAAGCGTACGTACACTTCCACCTTTAGTTGTGTACTGGGCTCTTTAATTCTTTTACAACGTATTCTATACATTTTGGACAACAATGCCTGAATTTCTCTTGGGTCGTTCAACAAAATTGTACGTGTTCACAATTATTTGCAAGTCATCTATATAGCGTTCCGTTTTTTTAGCATGCATATATTTACCAAACTTCAATTTTACAGTCCGTACTACGCGTTCACCGGGGGATGCTTTGATGTCCTTGTTGTAGGTGTAATAAATGTATGTGTTCTTGCTGGCTAAATAATTTTTGAAGCTTTTGTTATAAACTCGCTCTTCTGACCTGACCAGATCCGAGTTGTTGGTCATACTAGTTCGTTGAATATATCATCAAATGCTGCAATCATATTTTGAAAGGGTTGTACGCACAGATATTTCCTGTATATTTCAAAGATAATCCCTGAATATCTAATTCCGCCCTTTTTATCTGCATAATCTTTCATATAGATAACATCCGCACAGAGAATAGATTCAGGACGCGCAGCTGTGAACATGCATCCGCTAAATTTCAAGGGAGCTTGTTTAAATCGTGTAAAAGTTTCTGACCCTTGCAGGAATTTTTCAACATCGCGTCTTGCGTAAGCGAACAAATATTCGTATAACTTTGATGCAGGGCCTTCGCGCTAGAGTATGATACAACAGCCTCTGTATTGTAGTAGACGCTCTCCATTCTAATTCAATACTAATCTCAAATCTATCATATTATATTTTATAGAGGCAACACTTGCTCAAATTCATGATCTGCAATTTGTGCTCTAATCACGAGTTTCAAACTACTTGGGTGTGTGAAATCACCAAGATGCGCCCTTATAGTTTTTGTTCCACATGCAACTTGTATACGGAGATAAACGGGTCAATCTTGTCTTTTGCAAGAAATGTTTTGTCAAAGTAACGTAATTGATTAATGTCGCGCATACGTACGATAAGAAAGTGTGTGGTATTCAAAGATATTGTACGGTGGAATGGATTTGAGTGAAAGAGTGATTGGTTTAAATATATCGCACTGATATTTGCGTGGTGACCCCGACAAGAAAACATTTGCAATAATACGTAGAGACTCTGATTCCAACATGAAATCGTCTTACACTGCAGGGAGTTTATATTTCGTTTGTTTGGCTAATGGATCGAATGTGACTTGTCCTGTATGTATTTCAATTTTTCCGTGTTTCCTTACAGGAAAGTGCTCTGATCCTGAAACGACCACCTCATCGAAGCTATCAATGTATTTACTAATTATTTTCCTCACAAGGACACTCTTCCCACTGGATGAGAACCCGCTCACAAACAATCGTGCAGGTTTGATGAAGTTGTTGGACTCGTATCAAACTATTCCATGAAAGAGCATAAACAGTGTTGTATATTTTTGTAAATACATAAATTTTCATGTTCAGACCGACGAACTACCCTTCAGCAAATCATATGAATCAGGGCTATCCGCTGCCTAGTCATCGTCCAAGCTATCAGGGTGATTCTAGGTACGGTATCCCAAACTACCAGCATCATCCGCTGCCTGTACCTCACTACCAGCAACGGCAGCAGCTTCAAGCATGGCAAATCGACAACCGTGGCAGAGACCACCGTGGCAAAGACAACCGTGGCAGAGACCACCGAGGCAGAGACAACCGTGGCAGAGACCACCGTGGCAAAGACAACCGTGACATTACCCACAACAGACTCGAGCTTATCTTTCATCAGGAGACTTTTACAAAGTCGGACATGATGCATTACAAAGGTCAGTGTATACAAAATATTTTTTTATGATTTTTTATTTAATAAATTAAAAACATCTTCCTTCAGGAGCATCATCACAATAGGTTGAGAAGGCAAATGATCTGTATGGTATATCCATCGTTAATAGCTTGTCTTTCGAGTCTCGCTCAAGTGACTGAGATGTACTACGCTCCAGCATCGTAGCCTCTCGACTGAGGAAACTAACTATATAGTCGGGACTTAGTACAATTCTAGACTTGTGCATTTTTGATTTAGTGCTTAGGAACACAAGCGATATTTCTTCCGAGGAGCACTCCAGTTCCACACTCGACAAATACTGTCTTATTAAAACAGTCACTTGTTCCTTCATCTTCCAAATGCTTGAGATAACGTTGTATGTTAGTAGTGTCATTGACACAAAATTACCAGCTTCAATTAATGCTAACCTCTGGAGAGTCTGGTTATAGCTGACTGCAAGATTTTCTACTTTTATCAGCACCTTTTTTCGGTCTTGTTGATCAATCTTGAGGAGGAGGATGATGTTTACTCTACGAGAAGCTGATGATGAGTGTGTCCACCGCCTCAGCGGCACCAGTTTTATACAATCTCACCGTTGCAGGCAGGTAAACAGGTTACATCACGTATAGCGGTTTAGTTTATGTTTCGATTTCGTATTGATTTGGTTTTGTTGTCGTACATCTGGCAGCGTATGACAAACCTCTTGCCCAAGTTATCGTACACTGTTGTATAAAATAGCGAATGCTGCAGCTCAGACATTATTCGTACTCTTGATCTTGTTTGTGACTGACAGTTGTTCTACTCTCGATGTAAGTAGTGCCAGTTCTAACATGTCTATTTTTTTTGTTTTATTGTAGAGATATCTTTCTGTAACTATTTTAGTCTATTTTTTACTGTTTTAAAGACATTTCCGTTATTCGTTAGTCTACTTTGTATTGTTTTTTGCTTTTAGGAAGAACCAACCACCATTGTTGGAGGATGCAGGGAGGATTCGCGCTCCATACCGAAATGACGCGTTTGCCTCTCCGCAACCTAGCCTCGCAAGCCCTAGCGCAATCCTTGCAATATCCGCAAGCCGGTGCTGCTGCTGCTGCTGATCCGTCTTCGGAACAACCCGGAGTTTAGGGTACTGATGGTTTGGCTCCGTCTTCGGACCCATTCGTCGCTACTGCTGATCCGTCTTTGGCGCTGTCTCCTGTTGGACAGTTTGTAACTCAGCCAACTGATGGTTTGGCTTCGTCTTCGGACCCATTCGTCGCTACTCATGATTCGACAAGCGCTACTCCGTTGCGTTAGCCTATATTATATCCTCCTACCTCAAATGGAATTTTGGAAAACAATTTTTCCCCTCAACATTTATAACATACACTGAACATGTCAACATATCCACACTGATTACATTAGGACGTGAGGAATTAGTGGAACACGTTGAATCTAACTTAGGTACATCCCAAAGACTCAAATGCATCATGAATGTTTGAAATGGGCAAACAAGTTGAGGATGCATCTGTAGATGACAAGGACTGGGGAATCAACGCATAAGTGATCCAGCTAATATAAACCGTGCTTTTGGTTGAGCTGATTGAGGATCTCGAGAAAATTTACAAAATAAATCAGAAAAAAGTAGAGAGGAGGTAGTGGGTGGTCCATTAATACCGTGACTAGTGTACAGCTTAAATTCTACAGGACATGGGTTAATGAAAAAAAAAGCGGATTATGTTCCTTAGCCCGAAATCTGTTCAGACCGTCACCATATAGTCAATATCAAGATAACAAACAAAAATTGTGTGCCCATTAGCATGATTGCTCACTCCCATTTGCCTGAAAATACACACCTCACAAATTTCAAACGACAATCATGTGATACGAATCTCTCGTACAAAAAAAAAATCTTTTTTTTTTCAAAACTTTCCTTAAACAAACCTGTGGCTTCAGAAAAATTACCTCTTATAAAAAAGGAATGTGAAGTTAATATAAGACTGTATCAGCTAACATAAGAGAAGGAAGGTTATGGTCATGTCAGTGCATACAGAGGCAATTTGGAGGCCAGTGAAGAGCGCACGATCCATCTTGTGCAAATCTTAGATGATATTCATGTCGCGCTCATCCCGTGTTTCATTTCATTCATGCGCACATTCAGACGAAAGAACTATAGAGATTTTTTTTTGTCCATTCTGCATGCAAGGCATGAATGAGAGCAAAAAAATGGACACGTTAAGTTTTGTTCATCCAGAACAGGGTTGCAAAACATCGGTGTGCCTGAAGAAGGTGAAATGCACCAATTCTCAGCCATGCACGCACCAATGAAACCACCCGTTGATTGTTATTATGACTGTAAATATGTGCTGCAGCCAAGCCCAAGGGAAAACATATAGTTAACATAGTCAGGTTGTGCATGTACAGTTATACTCTAGTGGATAAAGACGGTAAAATTGTAAGGCACTAAGTAGCCGATTCAACTTCAATTCCCCTTAAGGAGATGGATACACATCTCGTCAAAAATATGTTGCTGGATTATAATGATTACATGAACTCCTTACAATTGTACCCCGTCCGCGCCCTCACGAAACAAGACTTAGAAAAAATTGCGGAAGCAAAAAAAGTGAGTGATGCGGTTACACTTATGGAGAAAATGTTAAAAAAACGAGTTCGTCACCATAATCATTAAATCGTGGTGGCTTCGAACATCACACAGAAGTGATATCTGGCAACTATACTGGAGCTCAGGGTTTGAATTGTATATCTGAATCACGGAGAAACTCAAGTATGTGCCTTGCATTGCTCACAATGCATCAGCCTATGACATAAGATTTATATTGAGAGGACTGGACGACAAAACTTTTTTTGACATAAATGTGTTGCCAAAACAGTCAGACAAGATGTTCAGCATCTCTGTCTCCTTGAATGATGCCACGAGCAAGTACGGTGTCATGTTCATCGACTCGTTCTCGTTCCTCAACTCAAGTTTAGATAGTCTTGCCTAAAATTTTGAAGATAGTAGCCAAGACATGCTGCTTCTCAAATCCCATCTCACAAGTCATGGGTACAGTGACAAGGTTCTAGACCTCGCTACTCGAAAAGGTTATTTTTGCCATGATGCTATCACATCGGATTCTCTACTAGATCAAACTGACATCCCATCGCAACAAGACTTTTACAGTCAACTTCGAGGCAAAGGAATATCGGACTCTGATTATGCTGAAGTGATTGAAATGTGGCAGGCTGCCAATTGCAAGACTTTGCGTGACTACATGATCATCTACCTCCTCATTGACACGTTGATACTAACCGGAGTCTTCTAAAAGTTTAGGGAGACCATGGCATGCAACTACGCCCTTGATCCCGGTCATTTTGAGAGCGCGTCCGGCTTTGCAATGCAAGCCTCCCTCTACGAAGGCAAGATGAAACTGGATCTACTGCACTTGATTGACATAAATACACGAGGCGGATAGGTGACGTTGACGAAAGGTCTTACCAAGATAAATAACCCCCAATGCAAAGACTATGGCCGTAACCACCTGTGTCTTCAGCACCTTTAACAGTCTTTATGACGAATGCCACAAAGATTGTCGAACTTTTCTTCTTAGAATTTGCCTGATTATATTTCAAGTAAACGAGAGTGGTTTTCTTAGTTTTTATTCTTAATCAAGGGTCTAAAAAGAAGTATCAGTTGAGTTTTTTTCGCAGTTACGATTAGTAAAAGCTTTCAATAATAATCAGTAGTCAAAATATTTAGAGGCAAGATTGGAGAGTTCCTGTTTCGAGTATAATATCGCACGGAGGGGTTCGCTAGGGTAGCTGAACCTGGTCTGAGCTCTCAGCAACAAGCAGAGCTTATATAGTAAGGATCTAGGCCAGAACACCTTGGGGTGTTTCTGGAAAGCAAAGTGACCGCACCTATCCTGGAAGGGAAGGACCGTTCTCCGGAGGTCAATGGAACTGTGAACATGTGGCGACCAGGCCGGGCAAAGGCTCTATATTAGGAGTCCAATGTCGGAGCACACAATTACATATGATATTTTAGCACCTAAAGTAACAGCTTGAACTAAAGGAGGAAAACTATAAGCATAGTCATCTGTGGTCGGTTCCTTGTTGGACATTCAAATCCTCATATATTACTAGGTTTATGTAGGAGCGGGCCGGGGTAAATTGATCCCATGAACATTTAAGGAGTATGAAATTTACCAAGGGCTAGACCGTGGGTCGGCGCTGTCTCGACTCGAGTTGAAAGTAAAGAGAAACTAAAGTTGATATCATTTCTTCAACACCACTCCCCTAACCCTAATTAATTATACAACATTAATTAATTGAAAAAACAACTAAATATAAACGTGACTACTTAATTGAAAAAGCTAACTAAACATAAACGTTCTTCTTGCTTCTTTTTGTTTCTTCGCCTGGGACAAGTGGGGTAGTTGTCCTCCGTAGAAGACTGCAGCTGCGTTTTCTTCGGTGCGTGAAGTGGAAAACGATGGTGGGTTTTCTCGGGCTGACCGTAGTAGGCCGGGTCGGTCCATGGACTGGCGAAGAGGATTCGCGGGCTGACGGTGATGGTTAGCCGTGATTCGAGAAGTTTGCTCTCCCGTACGTGAGAAACAAGAGAAATACACTATCATTAATCCTTGAGTACATTAATAGCTAGTAGCAATCGTATTGTGATTTAAGGGCATTCCAGTGCGTTCCTTGTTAAAATTCTGAGTATTAATTCTCAGCAGAGTGAGGGATGAATACGTTAATACAATTGCCATTCTACAAAAGGTTGGGAGAGTAAGCAAACTCTAAATTAATTATTCAGATGTAACGTGGAAGCGCTGGATATAGTTCCTGTATAGGTGCAGGAAAAGGATATGTTGGGTTATCCGTGTTGGTACCTGTATCCACATTATACTGTTTATGAAAGCTCAAAGGTGAGTTGTGTAGTCGTTTTTTCAGTTGAACCGTTTCATGTCTGGCTACATCTCGTATATGATCACCTTTTTTTCGTAAGCTTTTTCTGAATTTTAATAAGTCTTCTCGATTAGGTAAAGATATTTTTTTATTTCGTAAGCTATCCTTAACGCCGTGAAATATTCCTTGAAGAGAGTTTAAACGGGACTCTCGTGATATAGTCTCAGTGTGTCTATTGTGATATAACCATTTGATGAACAAAAAGGCAATGCAGAGGGAATTAATCACCACAATTATGGTTATAATAGTCTGGGCGAAGATGGCATATGTAGCTATTTGATCTAGCTGAAGTCCATGATAATTGAAGTCGATGGTAAAAGGGTCATCTAAGTTTACTTCGTTAATCAGTTCTCGAAGACTGGAATGAACTATACTAGATTTGTTTACGTCAATGATTGGAAGGTTAGTGGGTTCCATGATGAAAGCAAATGAGTTCTTTGGCTCTGTGATTTCTATAGTTACCATCTGTTTGGCGGGCCAAAGCAAGTCATCAGTCTACACGTCACAAGCTAAAGGGAGTTTATGCAGTCCAATGAGGGTGTCTCTTGCTTGATGGGACGGGCAATCCATAGTTACTTTTGTGGATTCTGAAAAGTAGATTATTCTATGCTTGTCCGTCTCATCCATGAAAGTAGTTGTAGAACCTGTTTTGCGGTAGTTACAGATTTGTAACATAGCAGTTACGTTTTGTTGAAAAGCTTCCCATTCGCAAGTAGATTTTCGGGTGTGATATATGGGTTCTATTTCTAGAAGAATATGGTGCGTGGTTAAGATAGAATACAGATTATTTTTGTTGGTGATGAGGTAAGTATTGTTACTTCTGAGTATCACAATTCGTAATTCAGGGACGACAAGTGAAGTCTCATCTATCTTTAAGGGGTGCGCTATTAAGGTAAAAGCTTCGTAAGAAGTCGTATACGTCAAGGGTATTACCATCAGGTATTTATGGTGAGATACCTTCTGAATTTTCAGGATCCTAATGACGTGATCTAGATGATATCGAGATATTTCGAGGGGAAATTCTAACGTTGGGAAATATTGGCGACCTTCTATAACGATATTATTTAGTGATTTTAGGTCAATTAATTCGGGGGTTAAAATTCCTTCTTCTAGTAATGAAACGATAATCTCGCTTGATCTGAACGTTGATCGTGGAGGTCAGCTGTTTCTACAGTATCAGCTAATTTCTCAAGTACTTTCTTAACAGCTTCAAAAGAATCAGACACGTTTTTGGAAAGCATGTCTAAGCGGTCGTTAGTTAATTTAATTAGCTTATTGTTTTGTTGTATGTTGCGGTTTAAGGTGTCAATATTTCCTTCATTATTAGTATTAAAAATCTTAGACACCAAGTAATTTCCTAAGAATCCTAATCCTAATCCAATAACTAATGGGTTTCGGGGTTGACGTCTTCCTGTTAGTAAAGGTCTAACTTCGGACAGATAAGTTATCAGGGATGAAGCATTAATGGGATTAGTACTATTTTGTATATTCAAAGAAACAGAAACATTTGATGCACCAACTAATTTAGTGTTTGCCAGAGCTTTCCCTATCTGCGTAGCTGCGTCCAAATCAGACGAGTATCTAGAACAAGAGGCATTGATAAATGCTAAATTTACTCGGGATAAAAGGAACGCACCTGGAATATAGGCATATCCGGGCCAAGGGATGACAGTGGCAGGGGTGCTTGCTGCTGCAGATTGGGGTACATTCTCCCGAAATGCAGGTCCTGCTTGTGCCAGGGCGACAAAGGTTGCAGCTCTTAGAAGTATGCCGGCACATTCCATGATAGATATTAGTGTATCTGTAACATATACATCAAAGGTTAGTTCCTTACAAACTTGTGGAGTTAGTTCAATACTTTGATTGACATTTCAGGAAACAATAATTCCTAATACATAGTTGTTGGTAAGTTTAACGATTCCAAAAGAACAATAGGAATGGTTACTTAAAATATACAAATAATAATAAGGTATACAAGGAAAAAGGTATGGCTGTGGCAGCGATGCAGTGCAGGACTGATGCCTGGTAGCGTGGGTTGTGATGCTGACGCGTTGACCTTGTCCTTGGTAGGTGTGCAGTCTGCTAAGCGGAGTTGCAGTAGCGCAGTGCTGAGAGTGATGCGGTGGGCCGCAGAGCTGCCGTGCAGAAGCAGGTACACCGGGTGTGTTGACCTTTTGACCTTCTCGCGTGTGCCGGCAGGACTGACTGGATGCTATAGCGGTTGCAGGCTCTCCTTGGTAGGATTCGTCGAGTACAGACCTGTTTAGGCGGCAGATTTTCCGCTGGTGGCATTGTGGTCTGCTGCTGCTGGGGCAGTGCAGGTTGTGTGGAGCATTGTTGCTTCCGGGTGATGATGTAATCGGGGTGTACTATGTATGTTTTATTAGTGGCGTTTCTTGTAGCTCCTAGGCTTTTCCTTTGCTTTTGATAACGGTAAAGGGTCCCTGTACGGGCAAGTCTAGCTTTTGTCTAGAAATCTGTCGTAGGGTGGCATAGACTCGATCTCCAACTGAGATGCATTTGGGTGTTCTTCCCGCGTTGGTGTAAGATGTGTAGGAAGATTGAGCTGCAAGAAGTGTGTCTCTGCAATGAGTTCGCACTTGTTGCAGGCGTCGCATATGTTGATGTAGATCGTCTTCGCTGTAATGTAGTTTAGGAGGTGTGAAAGTAATGGTTGCTGAATCGTAAGCAAACAAGGCAAAGAATGGGGCCTCTCTTATGCTGCTGTTGTAAGTGCTGTTAATCGTTAGCTGTATCGCTGGTAATAACTTATCCCAGTCATTGATGGCTAGTTGGGTTGTATAAATTCTTAACCGTTTGTTCACTTCTCTGTTGATGCGTTCGGAGATTCCTTGTGACGCTGGGTGATATGGAGCAATTTCCACCTTTTTAGTGTTGGAGTATTCCAGAAAGTTAATTAGTTTATCGGAAGTGTATTCGGGTGCGTTATCAGTTATCGAAATGCTACTCGATCCGTAATTGGAATTGACTTGTCGTAAGGCTTCTATTATGGAATCGGTGTCTTTGTGTTTTAATGGAAAAAGAACGTGTATCTGGTCGTGTAATCTCTGATTGTCAGTATATACTGATTTCCATCTTCTGTTATTCTTAGAGGACCAAGAATGTCGGATGATATGGTGTGAAAGGGTCGGATGGGAACAGGATACTTTTTCTATGGGAATTGGTTTGGGCACTTTTTTTGCTTGAGTGCACAACTCACAATCATCACAAAATTGGTTTATCAGGAGTCGTTCTTGAGAATTGTAAAAGTTTCTAACAAATATTTTGAGTGTTCGTTCGGGTCCTTTGTGACCTGCAGTTGTGTCAGTGTGGACTAACTTGAATGCTTGGGGCATTAGGCTGTTGGGAAGGTACGGTACGAGGAATTCATCACTCAAGATTTTCTCTTTTTCTTTTTCGTACTGTGTAGAGTGTTCCCTGTAAAATCCTACTATTTAACAAGATATTAGCAGAGATAGGTTTTGACGTGATTTGGTTTTTAGAGTTCGTACTGTACTTTCGTAATAGTCCAAAGAGTGGTCTGCACGCAGAATCTTTTCTTTGCGCAGTACGTAGTTCCTGTTCAGTCCATGGAAGTTTCTCTGGAATGTAGTCTTGTAGAGCGGCGTTGCAGCTCTCATTTCGGGCAAGTAAATCTTCGTGGAGCTTTGTAGTCAACGTGTTAGTGTCGTCATTGTCCACTGGTAATCTAGATTAGTCATCCGCGAATATGTTTTCTTTACCTTCTATGTAATGGAGGTTAATGTCATATTCTTGGATTAGTAATGCCCATCTTTGAAGACAATCGTCCTTTGTGGGTTTCTTTAGAGCACCCAACAATGGTTTATGGTCGGTGTACACGTGTATCGTAAACAAGAGAATTATGTGCCTGAACTGCTCGAGTGCATAAACAAGAGCTAAGGCTTCTTTCTTCGTAGCGGAGAAGTTTTTCTGAGCACTGTTTAATATTTTCGATACGTACGCTACGGGATGTAATTTTTCATCGTATTTTTGCATTAGTACTGCGCCTATACCGGAATTCGAGGCATCCGTGTAAAGGTGAAAGGTTAAGTCGTAATTTGGGAATTTCACTATCGGGGCTTGAGACAGTGTTATTTTTAGTTTTTCGACCGCATTAGTCTGGGCAGATGTCCATTTAAAGGGGACATTTTTTCGGAGAAGTTTGTACAGTGGTTCTGCAATTTCTGCGAATTTGGAGACAAACATACGAAAGTAATTTACTGCTCCAAGAAAAGATTGGGTTTGTTTTTTGTTTGTCGGCATGGGCATCGTTTTAATGGCTGCTACTCGTTCGTCGGTAATTTTCATGCCTTCTTTGGTCATTTGATAACCGAGGAATTTTACCTCGTTAGCGAAAAAATGCATTTATGGATTTTGAGTTTAATTCCGGCTTCACTCAGTTTTCGTAAGACGTTCTCGATCGTTTCCATGTGCTGTTCAGCTGATTTACTAAATATAATGATATCGTCCATGTACGCGAGACATTGTGGACCAAGAGTGTCATAGAGTATTTCATTAATTACGCGAGCAAAGAATCCTGGTGCACTTTGAAGCCCGAAGGGTACTCGATTCCACTCGTACCTACTACTTCCTACCGTGGAAGCCGTTTATTCGCGATCGTCTGGATGTATCTCACACTGGTGGTACGCGCTCGCGAGGTCTAGCGTGCTCATGTATGTTGATTGACCCAGGGAGTTTAGTACATCAGAAATACGCGGAAAGGGAAAGGTTAAAGGTTGACAAATATCGTTTAATAACCTGAAATCGATGACGGCTCTTATGTCTCTGTCGCCGCGCTTGACTAAGATTAATGGACTGTTATAGGAAGATTTTGAACGCGAGATTGTACCTTCGTCTAGCATGGTTTTAATTTTTTCGTTTAATAATGACTGGAAGGCATAGGGTATTCGGTACGGTGCTTTGTTCACCACGAT
Organism: Gammarus roeselii; assembly: GCA_016164225.1. Taxonomy (NCBI): domain Eukaryota; kingdom Metazoa; phylum Arthropoda; class Malacostraca; order Amphipoda; family Gammaridae; genus Gammarus; species Gammarus roeselii. The sequence goes on from SDVV010015251.1 coordinate 13,581, forward strand.
GTCTTCCTTTAGAGTTAATTTTAACTGGTCTCCCGTGTATTTTCCTAGAGGTTCACCAGGGAGCCAACATGCGTTTCGATGTCGGTTTAATATTTCCAGCAAGGCTGTTGTCTCATAGGGGTCAGTACAATTAATGTCCTCTTGCGTCAACAGTTTGTTGCTATCGACCGCGGGTAAGTAGGGTTCTACTGACTGTGCTACAAGTACCATTTCGTGCGTTAGATACTCAGCATTACATAGCTTAGTGCCCTTTTTTATAAGTGCTGGTTTGTCGCTCATATTTGTGAAATTTACCTTCACACTTTTGTTCTCGGCTAGCGTTAGTGCCCCAACTATAGTCACTTCATTGCTGAGCTGAGTGTGATGTAGTATTACGTCTCGTCCATTAATAATTTGTCGATTTATGGGGACTGTGACTACCATCATAGTATTTCTCGGTATCGTTACGTCGTTGCGTAGATGTATACTAAAAGGTTTCTGAGACTGGTCGATGGCCGTACAGCTAGGGGGAGTTGCTCGTGCAGGCGCAACCTGTTTGATCAGAACTGGTTTGCCAGCCGAAGCATCTTCCTCTGCTGTGTTGGTGACCTTACTGCAGTCGGGTGAACTTTCATTTTCTGTCGCGGCACGGGCGACCTTAGCGGTTCCTTCATTCATGAGTATATTGTCACTTAACGTGAGCCTGAGTACGGATTTTACGGTTGTTTTGCTAGTAACGTTTTCGCCAAGTGAGAAACTCAACTTTTTATTGCTGAAGTTTATTACGGCTTGTCGTAAAATGTTCATGCCAATCAACAGGTCATGTTTTATACAATCACTCTTTTTAAATATCAGAACTCGGGTGTTAAAGCCTACCGCAGGTGTCTCGACCTGAGCTGTAGCTTGTCCTAGAATCCATAAACCTACCTTGGGGGGTAAATGTTGAATATGTGTGACAGAATGGTAAGATATAAATCAGAGTCCGATGAGACAACATTCAGTCAATATTGTGATTCT
>SDVV010015252.1:0-14576 GCA_016164225.1 Gammarus roeselii
AGTCTTGTTTCCCTTCCTTTTCAGTCCAGCAGGAAACACAAACATGGTTTTGTTTGGACCGTCCTAATCCGGACATTGAAGAAGTGACCAAACTTAGCAGAAAAATAAGCTACTGAGCAGGAAAACAATTCTCCAAGAGCCGGAGACCGACAAACAGTAGCAGCGACCAACGGTGACGCTGATATCGATTGGGATTGCTAGAGAATTGAGTTAGAGGCTCAATTGGATATGGAATTGGACTACCTTTCATAACATAAATGAATTGAACTACCTTTTACAACAGTGTAACAAGAAAGAGCTACTAAAGAACTGCTCTGCGAATCCTAAAGACGACAGCTCGCATATTTGAGACGTAACCGACAAAAAACATCACTCGGATGGGATAATAATATAAGGGAACGTCACTCACGAGAGCAGTCGACCAAGCAGTAGTGGAGTGATCGTTCAAAAGGTGAAAGTCTAGATAGACATCAGGCAGTGAATTACTCAGAAAGTGAAGATATCATGCAATGAAGACAGTAGGCAGTGAAGATATCAGTATGAGAAGACATTGGTCAGTAATGGCGTCAGGCAGTAATAACATCAAGAAGAAATGATGACAACATGCAGTGATGACATCAAGCACTGAACAAATCAGGCAGTGAAGAAATCACACAATAATGTCATCAGGCAGTAATGTTATCATGCAGTGATAACATCAGGCAGTGATGACATCAAACACTGAATAAATCCGGCAGTGAAGACTTCAGGCAGTGATAGCTTCAGGAAGTGACGACAACATGCACTGATGACATTAAGCACTGAAAAAATCTGGCAGTGAAGACATCAGAAGATAATGAGACAATAATGTTATCAGGAAGTGATGACATCAGGCAGTGGTAGCATCAGGCAGTGGTGACATCAGGAAGTGATGACATCAGGCAGTGATAGCATCAGGCAGTGGTGACATCAGGAAGTAATGTCATCAGGCAGTGATAGCATCAGGAAGTGATGGCATCAGAAAGTGATGACATCAAGCAGTGATGACGTCAGGCAGTGATGACATCAAGCAGTGATGACATCAAGCAGTGATGACGTCAGGCAGTGATGACATCAGGCAGTGATGACATCAGGCAGTGCCTGAAGTCAAGCCACTCCTCAAACTTCATTCCTTGCCCACTACCGAAATTTTCGTACAATCAACATTGTAAATGTATTTACTGAAACTTGTAAATGAGAATTTGAGAGCGAGGAATATTCCAGCTGAAATATGAATATATTGAAGAACAATGGAATAATGATAAAGAAAGCATTGCAACAACTGAATACGGTGAACATGCGTTTACACTCGTTGTGTTTCAAAGGGCATTGCAAGGAACGACTTTGGATGGTCCAATGAGCCAGGTTTTATGTAAGCCCATTCTGTAATTAATGAAAAATTTGTCCTTAATTGTGAAAATCCTACTACGTGCCTGCTCGGTTTTTGTGAGTAAGTTTATATCAATGATTACAAAAGAATGGAGTCATTTCATGCACAACTGTCATAAGAAAACTCAGACTACGAGATATCAAAGAACCTATTGCCGTCAGCAAAATGGATTTTATCATATTTCCCAACAAATTCAACCTACTTTTCTCCGGCAAGAAACCTTTGTAGTTACGAAATTCAAGGGATGGCTTTGCTGCAACATCTTGTCTGATATAAATAACATTTTTTGTTCGTCAAGGAAACGAAAATGCTATGATTGGTCTGATAGAATTCAGTTTGATGAGCATTTCAAATAACTTTGATAGCTCGAGTTCCGATGTCATCATTCCTCAGACGCGCGTTTCAGCAAACATAATAAAGAAGCTCGTCGAATATTTTGTCAAAAAAAGCGTTCATTCTTTCTTTTTCGAACTATTTCAAACATTGTCTCTTGAGTTTGGAGAAAGGACACAATCCAAAGTATTTTCCATTTTAATCATTCATGATTTTAATAAATCCAACGATTTCAAGCATGTTACATTGAAACTGAAACTGTGGATTTTATATTGCCAGTGGATTACAGTGTTATTATAGTGTGAACAGTCACAGTAATAATCAGACATCGTTAATAGACAAGCCTGTGATGAAGATATAAATTTATATGTTTCGCGTCTCTTAGAAATAGTCTGATATCAGATATAATCCATCCCACAGTCATGGCCGCAAGATAGGGTTTCGGCACTATATGCATACGATTCTTGATTTTTGCACGCGATTATTCATTTTGCGTCGTAGAGTGCAGGTGTACTATGAAACTGAAGTGATATACAATATGTGAGAAACATACCTTCGGTCTTGAAGAACATGTATTTGGCTCTTTACCCTCAGGCGTGGGACGTTTTCATTAGAAGCGGTTCCGCATTCGGCAACAGTCGCCCACATTCGGGCAACAGTCGCCCAAATAAGGGGTGGGCGACCGGTGCCCATCCTTTGACCGACAGCCGGCCTATTCTTATTAGGGACGGTCATTCTTCGAGGCAACATCCAACCTAATTAGTTGCGGGTTATCTGAGGGCAACTATACTTGAAATTTTCAAGTCGTTGAAGGTACTTATCCAACATTAGATTCTTGTAATCACGCCCTATCGATTTATAAACTAGATCTTCCAATTAATTTATTGGCATAGTACGGAAACTTGTAGAGGCATTTAATAAGCTAAATGTATTCCCGTGTTTATCATTTTTTCTCATTCACGTGAATTCATTGATAGCAAATTGTAACTTATGACAAATAAATAAGGAAATGTTGTTAATCTCGTAATGTACTTGTTGTTAATCTCGTAATGTACTAGTCGACTCCGTTAGCAAACGGAGTCGACTAAAGCGTCTCTCACGGCCGGCGTGTATCTGAGGAGCGACGAGTGAACAACCTTTCATTCTGACGTCCAGAGTAACCCTGCCAGTGGGCTGGATCAAGGAGGTTGTATAGGTATCCAACTTCTTTTTGCTGGATGCCGTTCTGACGAAACACTTTGGCCTCACCCAGCACCCTCCCACAAGATGACTTCTTTACACACTGCTTATAAAACATCATCCTAAACCAAGTCCCTAATTTCAAAATCAAAAATCTTTCTTGTTCATATCATTTCATTACCATGTATTTTCCATTACTTTAAAATCGTTATAACATCAGCACGGGAGACTATGTGAATGGAAACTCACGCTGTATCCAGTAATTAGAAGTAACTAGTGAGTAATTGAATCATTGGAAATAGTTTTATATTGAACTTCACGTCCCCAGGTATATTTCCGTCGATCACTTCACCTCTACCCCTCCATGTCTTTCTACGACAAAATAAGCGTTGAAGCTGGCCAGTTATCTTTTGACATCATCGTACTACCATTTCTTGTGAGTAAATATGATGTATATCTGGGAAGCAAATGTTGTTGTCTTCAAAACTACTCTCGCTGACGAAAATTTGGCAGCTATTATCTGTTTGTTGGGATATTTCTGTAATTTTCCAACCTGTCATTATACGAAAAAAAGTTTTAAATTCATTTAAGCCCGTGTCTCACATCAACAAACAGCATCTAACCACAGCCACTCTAGCCCGCCGCCCAGTGAGTTCGGAAACCACTTTTACCGCCAGGCGTCGTCGCAAAGTACGTGTCCCAGGCTCGCCAACGTTTCAGGGCTGCAGTGTAGTTCAAATAATGCTGATCGTTACAACATTCCTGGCAGATAAATAAGAAATTTGTTGTAATGAATTCTGACACATATTTTGCATGTGACGGGAACAATTGAACGGCTGAAAAGCAGATATGCATCACTGCATTCGTTCTTTTCAACCTAACATAGAACCACTTTGCATCTCAGCCCTTCGTTATTGATAGGGTGAGTTCTTTGAGAAAGATGCTCCTCTAAGTTAGGGTAGCGTTATACTACCCTAACCTAAAATAACTTACGGGCGCCAATTGCAGAGTGCGCCAAGCCAGTCAGTCAGCCGGCGCTGCGGGATGACTGAGCAACGCCCTAACATCAATACGACTTGGTTTTACAAATAGAAGATTTTAATTGAAATTAGAACGGAGCTTGACGGAACGTTGAGAACGACGCAAAGTAATCGTGTTCGTTGATGTTTTATACAGCCTTCCTATATGGTATTACCAGCCGCAAATGTTTCGGCACCAGTATCCGGTGTCGCGAGTGCAAAACTGGAAATTGTGCTAGAATCATTGGAACGAGGGAAAATATTGGAGACGAGTGATAAACGTAGAGGGACGTGATAACGTTGGTACGCATGATATACATGATGACGGGTTGTAAACATGAAAGCGAGTGATACTCGTGGTGCCAGGTGATAAACATGGGACGTTTAAAAAACACGGAGATACGTGACAAACATGGTGAACCGTGATAACCATAGGGACGAGTGATAAACCTGGGGCGTGGGGTAAACATGGAGACGCGTGATAAACATGATGTCCCTGGATAAGAATGGAGACAAGTGATAAAGATGGGAACGCTCCCGAACACACGCCTCAAGGCCTAACGGACTCTAGCCTTCATGATACTATCAAACGTGTCTTCTGGACGGACCTTCTGGACGGTCTACGATATACATTGGCCTTCCTATTGAGCGGAGCTGAGGATGCTATCAGCACATAGCAGGTGTTAGGAATGCGGCTATCGAGGTCAAATAGGCCCATCACGACAGTCTGCAGGAGGCTACTTTTATTAGTGTTATCTCCTTCCGGATCCTTAGGAGAGGCCTATCCTGGTTAGTGAACATTTTGCGCTTGGCCTACTCATTAACTGATATTAATCGAAAATAGTTGAAATAGGATTGTTTGGGGGATCGATGGTAGACAACTAAAAATTCAAGTGGTACAAGCACGATATTTGTTGTGAACTCGTAACCCACGAGCGTCGGGAAAACATCATTATAGATTAATATTCAATATTTGGGAAACGATAATTAACTCAAGATCGTCTTGTTCGGCAGAGGCCATTTTTGTTATGCTCACAATCACAGTAAACTCTCAAATGGAAACAGATGGGATGAACTGTTTCAGAAAGTTTTGTTCACATTTAACATGGTATTATTTTGATTGGAGGTTTTTACTAATGTGTTACTAGTTATAAATGCTACAGATTTATTCACGTTGTCTAACACGGTGGTCAAATTAGCAAAGTGTCGGATGCAAACCATGTGCATCTGTGTGTTTTTTTCGGGGGGGGGGGGATGACACAACAATTCTGTAATTCCAGTACACTACTCCGTTTCCAGTACACTCATTCGTTCGACTCTACAATGATCGTTTTCACTTAAAGGCACCGCTCTGCAGCTCAAGCATCGTAAAAAGATATTGGTGGGTAAGTGACGGCCATTCGTTGGGCCTAACTGAGGACTGTTAGTGACATGTAAATTACCACGAATTTCGAGTAATATATGATTTTGAGCCTAAACGAGACCCTTCCACTCGTACCATGTCGATATGTAAATTGAATATTCCCAACAATTACGCCGACACAGTATGGTTGTTTCAATCATTGCTGTTATTGTTTCCTCGTCATCAACCCAAGTATCCGTCACATGCTATCAACTTTTCCAGCCTTTTCAATTGCTTCTTTCCCGTAACGGACCTGCGAATTAGCATCACGTTAAAATTTTGCATCCTTATACGGCCTGACCACTCACTAAGTTAGGGAACGTAACAAGGAAAAATCTCTCACAAATGAACTGCTGGTAGAAACGTTCACGTGTGAGCTTAGAAAATTAGAAAGTTGTCGGTGTTCTTGTAAAGAAGGAAGCTATACTGCGGCAGCATGGCAGTATCGGAAGAAAATGAGAAAACCCATAACCGTGGTAGGCATTCATGATAATTTAGCGGATTTCAGTTTCCGTGCTTTGTCCTGGTGAGTAGAAATGACATGACGGCATAGAGTGTCTTGGAAATATTTCAAAATCGAAATAGATTGTGCTATAAGAATCGAAGGAATGGCTTTTGATCTTACATAAAAAGAAAGCTAACAGATTCAGGGTTTCAATCACGCAAGGACACTTTGCGCTAGCAAAAAAAGGGTGCAGTCAAAGATCAACCTGATAGCTGAATAAAAATCATGTGGCAGCTAAGCTAGGACCCTCTCTTCAGCAAAGAACCTTCACGTACTACGCTACCATCCCATGGGAGCGCGTCATTGTTCAGGCTCATCGCCGCATACCTCGTACAAATGATCGCCACTGTCAAACACAATCTAATCAGGAAGATTTAAAATCATTTAACCGCTGGTATATGGTAATTTCAACTGGTTGTAACTGCCAGCACAAGAAAGTAGGCCTTCTATGTTGGTTGTGTCTGCATGGCAATAGGCCTTCTATCTTGGTTGTGCCTGCATGGCAGAGCAGTTTCACTTTCACAGAACAGGGGGACATTGCATTCCATCTTTGCGTCGGTCGTTTCGCTATCATCCTATACAAGCCCTAACCCACGTAATAGCTTTGTACGAGTAAGTGTATATCAGAGTAAAGGCCTGGAAGGCGCTAACAACATTTTCTCTTTTCCCACAGGGCCCATATAGTGTCGTTGTAAAGGGCAGAGTTAGGGCGCGTAGCTGCAGAAGCGACATGTTGGAAAACCAGCTGCAAAGGACGCTGTCATGAGTGGAGCTAGGGCTGTGGTGTCAGGCATATGTACTGCCAGCTATGTTCTGGGACTAGGTAACACGTCCCAGCATCAGGATAGCGTGCCAGCTGACATGAAATGACCAGCCGGAGGTGGTCCGGTACCTGCCTGTATCCATTGTTAGCCATAATTGGGATTAATCAGAGTTCCAGAACACTGGTGCTCGTTCCAATTAGCCAGATATCAATAGTTGAACTTCCCAATTCAACCAATCTAACAGATGGCATCAAAGATGAGATGCCATGTATTTAAGTACACGATTTGTCGGGGACAGTTCTATAACACAACCTTCTGAACGAGAAACAAAGGCTTGATGCACGAGCTATTCGACTGCAGGAGAGCGCACAAAAATGTTTGAAATATTACTCGTTCTTATTTTAACTCGCATCAAGTGATAAGTTTGTGATAAAATATATTTTCTACTGGAAATTTCAAACCAAATTATAACTGAGAAATCAAATCTATAATAAAGATTATTTCGCTTGCATTGAAAATTATCCCAGAAAGGACGATTACTTCATAGAGCTCTCCTGGCGAACTGATGATGATTTTTGCAATGATCATTCTACGATTTGCATTTCTGTGCGTCATGCATCGTACCGCAATAATACATAAATGAATTTTCTTCTTCAGTCAACACATTACAAACAAGTGTTATAAAAAAACTAATCAGCCCGACTCAAGATTGCCCACGCCCGCCCATGTCAGTGACTATGCCTGCTCCAAGCGTGTTCCCGCCAGCCCAGGGCTGTCGGGCGTGCGCTTTATAGGTAAATAATTAAGTCGTTTAAATATGTGAGGACTAAACATCTCATCTTTCATGACATTTCACTCGGAGAAGATAATAATCTGCTAGGGGTCCGTAATTATCCCTTCACAGTCAGCACCGCTAAATAGTTCTCATTTGCATTTGGATAACTCAATCATGAGTCGGTAGTGCTGCGGCTCTCATTTAATAACGAACGTGTTACACAGAGACTAAATTTTTTTCGAGAGAAACAGGCTCATTATATTGAAGTGTCCATCATCTTATAAACTGCGAGTGTTTGAAAATAAATCTTTTCATAGCAAGGAAAGCTAGCGAATGAATTAACACTTAATTCATCTCTAAGAAGGGTGTCAATCTTAATAATCGCTAATTTTTTACAAATATATGAACAATTAAATAATCCATCGTACAAAAATATAAAAAATCCCTGCAGGATCAATTATCCAATTCATGAAATAATTTTTATTTCTGTAACATTACTGCCAGATAAATGTACAGTTTAAAAATTGTACTATATTTCCCACGAGAAATCAGATTTTTTTCATACTCGAGAGCAAGTTATGAGTGTGGAAATGATTATGAAAACTGGGTAATTATTAATTTACCACTTACCAGTTCTCCATAATATACCTGCAAAACAGACGAAAATGTTTGAATATTGTTAACAAAAACAGTTTATATTAAACTCTTACTTGAATTATACACATTTATTTGCGCTGCTCTTTTATTGTGAATGCCGAGCAACCTAAATAAATACGGGTGGCCAGAAAATACTTTTCAAGCTCCAGTTCTTTAATACACTCGACCGTGGTGGCCCAGTGTATATTGCGAACCCCGCATAAGTGACATCCTCCGGAGCTGCATGTTGTGAGTTCGGGGCACGTAAAGGACACCGCGGTTTGTTGGAGTAGATTCTGTGCACCTCCCCCTCTATGGAACCCTACCTTCTTCGCTCTCCAAATGACGAATAAACGGTCGATGGTCATTTGATTCATCCATTTTTTGTGTATTCTAACTATGCTAGTGGAAGAAGGCGGAAAAGAAATACGAATTTTTCTTTCATTACAATTCGTGGCATGAAGGCAACTCCCTGCGAAAGCCTCAAGTTCTGGAACAATTTCTATGAAATGAATTTCACTTATGGATTTAAAGCCTCATAGACAAAATCGCTCAGAAAACTTGACACAACACCCAACAGTTTTCGCAGCACATAAATTGCCTCACAATATCTACAACATTTCATTATAAGCTCAAGTAAAATGATATCTTCATTAATTCCTCACAATAACCTCGACGTGAATGAATCCCGGTTGCCGTCGGCTGGAAGGCAATTATGCGGTTATGATGGGACACGACATAACAGGGAGAAAACGGAGATGTAGAGATTTAGAAACACACAGACTGAATATGACGGAGACAAAGACGTAATAATGTATAAGAAACAGATAATAAAGGAAAACCCTCAGCAAATACTAAGTTCAACGAATATTGAAACGTTATTTCATGCTAAATCAAGACGATACTTTTGCAGCCTTAAACGATGTTATCATTCATTACAAATTCAACGATATGATTTTGAAACAATCATTGTATTCATTTGTGAAGGGCTGATATGAAGAATGTTTCACATTGTTCAAGATGTTGGTGATATGAGAAATGAGATGGAAATATTGAGATGGAAGTATTACTAGAACTAAATGGTTCACCCAATTAAGAAAATGGGAAGAAATACCAGGACATATTTATTATAGGGAAACATTTTCAGCTACGGTTTCAAAATTGATGGTGTTTTTTCAACAGGAATCAACTTCAAAATTTGAAAGAAAAAAAAAAAAAATTTACTCCTCTATTTTAAAGCTCATTGGCAGCCTAAAACAATTGAGTTTGTTACTCGTTGGATCCGGGGGCGGTTGATATCCGGATTTGCATACTTGAATATGGAAGTCAAAAGTTTTTAACATTTCTATAGTTTTTTATTTAAAAATTCAATGGTGTTGCGCTAACGTATAAAAGATTCCATATCAGACAACAATCGAACAATAGCGAAAAAGAACAATAATGAATATTTCGTGAATAATTGGACTAATTAAGCATACGTTGTATTGTCGGATTATATAATGAGTCAATACGGTCCATATAAGACACTGTGATTACTCGAGCGGAGCTCCGACGGTCTTCTCTGTTAGTTAGGTAATTAAACATGGAGACCAATCACCGTAGATTGTGCTGCGTATTTGTTTTGCGAAGCTGCATTACATGTGTGCACGTTAGTAGGAAGCAAATAATTGAACAACCATCTGGACAGCACATTTTCCCAATCTACAAACCATGAAGCAGCCTGTGCTACTTTCAACGACTCATTTCATGCATTTCTAAATATCAAATCACTGAACGAAACGTTGTTAGCTTGCATCGTTTGCTTTCAAAAGCAGTCCATTGTGAATAAAAACATACAGGAATAAACAATAATTATATTGACATTTACCCATTTGTAACGAAGAGGTGGAAAAGTTCAACTGCTTATACGCAATTCCTCTGGGATCATAACAAACAGTTTCAATGTCTTAATTGTAACTTTTTATTGTCTAAATAGCGTGTATCTGGGCATCAACACGCTTTCTAATCGTGAAAAATATTGAATTTTTGTATGTCGTAAGCATGATTTTTGAGTGATAGGGGATCTTGCACGTGTTATATTGTACCATTTCGTGCTGCATTTGCATCATTTTTCACAAAGCCTTGTTTTTTTAACTGTTTCCAGCATTGGGGTCCGCCGAGAGTCTCACACTTCCTTTTCTCCACTCAAAGCCTCTTCAGCTTACAGTTGCAGACAAGCTCTTCAACTTGAATAATGTCGTCCCCTCCTTTCCCTCTTGGGCTCTTATTGCGTTCTGGAAGCAGAGGTCTAGTTCCCGACGAGCAAGACTGGAAATACAGCGACACGGATTCAGCTGTGCGGTGCCCTACGATTCATTTATCAGGGCCATACGCAGCCTTTATCAATGTCATGAGCTACGTTCATCAGGCCATAAGCATATATCAGTGCCATAGGCCACGTTTATTAATCATTCCCTAAAACATTCAAAGTTATCGACCGGTAGAGTGGGTGTTTATATGTTAAATAAATAAAATCAGTCGAAATAAAAAAAATAGACTTTAAATGCGGGACCAAGTTCATATATCTTGAAACCGTTTTGAATACAATGTTTCTCGAATGACGTCACTTACGTAGATACTCTTACACGGTCACACAGCTGGTACACAGCACGTGTTAAACATTGGACAGTTCATAACGGAGCAATAATTTATTAAAAGGTCATCTGGCAAGAATCCTATCTTTGGGTAAGTCAGTCCTTTTATGACCTTCATGCCGTTGTAGTGAAGAAAAAAAATTGGTGCAGGTGAACTTTTTAAAGTCCAGATTATCCGGTGAACAATAGAGTAATAACATATGCCTATATTGAACTGTCGTCATTAGGTGATTTTAGAAATAATAAATGCAATAGAATGTAACCAAAGTGGCTAAGACTAAACCAAATTGGTTTGAATTTTAACGATGTCATACCCGGGTTTGTTTTCAACGACGGAAACATTCGTAATAATTTAAATTTGACACCGAAAGTAAATTGCTAATCCCACTCACAAAACTTGTATAATTAACCATTATTCTATTGAAAAATCCCGGACTTGCTGTTTAATCGCTTTACTTACCTGCAATTTGGCACGAACCTTTCATCCCGGCCGACGTTGCAACAGTATAACCCTATTAGGCAGGCGTTGTGTTTAAAGTCCTACATATAACTAATACTCGCTCTTCAATGTGCTATTATATGTCGCTCTCCCTAAAGCTATTCTTCAATTCAATAATCATCAATATGATCGTTCAATAAAATGTAAAAAATTGTTAGTACTTTGTCTACAAATATCATAAATACATACTTTGACATCAGTATCAGCGCCACATTATGACGACACGTCTCAACTGAAGGTGGGTTTAGTGTGGAACTGACTGCGTACGTGGAGGTTGTATTGATGAGGGCGCTCTCAGCCTGATACGCCGCGGCGTAAACGTTCCAGTAAAACTTTCACTATGGGGCTTATTACTCTAATTTTCTTTGCAAGATCTTATCCATTGACTATCCTACAAGCAAGAGAGATTTATGCTACAAATGATGACTGAAGGTCAGTTACCTAAACATAACAGTTAATCAGCAACTGGTCGATGAAAATCGGTAGTTTATAAAGACCAACAAAAGCATCAACGCGGGACTCCGTCGAGACGTCTCGTGGCGTCCCTAATAGGATTAACTTGCAATTCAGTATATTATTTTCCCCTAGGTCATTATTTCAACCCCCTTACCTGCAGTTGTTTCTTTCTTCACGACCACTAGTGCGACCGTCTTACTTGCTGTTGTTGCTTTCATCCCGGCTATCACTGCGACTGCCTTGCCTGCAGTGGACCGTCATTGCAACTAACTTACATGTCTATAAGCCAACTCATCTTACCGCGATTGACGTTGCGAGCGCAATACCTGCAATTCGGCTAGCTCCTCTCATTCCGCCAAACTACCGCTATCTCCTGTAATTCAACTGGTTTCGTTCATCCCACTCTCTTTACGACCGTCCTACCGGAAATTGCTAACTTCATCCTATCCGTTACTGTTTCGAATGTTGCACTCCATGGCCCCAACGCCACACGCCGCTGCACTTGGCAAGGATTTGCCCGAATAAACCACGGCGGTTGAAGCACAAGCTCTCTCCAGAGAGCCTGACCCATCGTCCGGTTTCTTGCCATTTGTCAACAGCGAGAAGATTTTCTTGTTTTCGCTCCTGATATAAGAGGGAAAATAACCCGCGCTCTTTTGATCCTGTGTTAAGAGCAATAGCCTCTGAATTTGTTATATTTTGATCTGCTTGTAGACTCAATTTTAAATCTTGGAAAGGCTTTTCTTGGGGGTGGTGAAGAGGATGGGGAACATGTCACTCGAGCAGTTAGATTTATGATCTTATTATTCCATTATTACAGTTGGGAGGAGAAACTGTGCTAGTGTAGGAAGGTAAACTGAATGTGACGAGCTGAGCTGAGTAGTTCCAGCAGATGGTAAAAGAGGAAAGGGACATTGTGATAAGGCCAGGCCAATTAAAAGTTGTTGAAGAATGGAAGACATTTAGAGTTGCGTTGTTTTCCGATGTGCTGGAAACGTTTGTGGTGTGCACCGTGAGGCTGGGTGTAGGAGGTATGCTTGCGGGGGAACAGATTTTGAGCAGTGGTTGCAGGCAAGATCGAAGGTGAGGTATGTTATCTATAGGGCGAAGAGAATAGACGGGAAGGGTGAGGTGAGTGAAGCAATGAAAACGCTGATGATGGGTGCGGCAAAATAATCGTGGAAGAATTTTGAGGGGAAGTAATAAATGTTCTGGAAAGAAGCGAAGTGGGTGAGTAAAAAGAATTACTCGGGCAAAGGAAGATAGCAAAGATGTTAACGGTCCGTTGTTTGTGGAGAATGATTATGAGTCGATGAGGTGGGGCAAATATTTTGAGAAGCTGTTGAATGTTAAACGATGTAAGAGAAGCTTCCGGTGATGCTGTGGATATTGATGTACAGATGCCAGTTCTAGGAGCAAATATTGTCGAGAGCATTACTAAGGAAGAGATGCTGGTGGTGGTAGAGTGATGAAACCAGGGAAAGCCCCTGTTTTGTACGACGCAACGAACGAGTGCCAGAAGAGGGTGAATGAACAGTATTCGAATGGTTGGGGAAGCTACATAATCTGTGTCTTCTGTCTGGGGTAAAATCGACAGAAAGTATGTTTCCTATCGGGAGTGACAAAGTGAGTTTATTGCACCGGTGTATAAGGGTAGAAGAGATCAAAATGAGTGCAGCAACTCATGCGGCGATGGTCTGTTGTGTCTAGTAAGGAAGTTGAACTGGAGCGTGGTATTGAAAAATATTAGTGATAGTACAAATTTATCGAATTGCAAGTAGCAGTAAGGTCTGAGTCATGGTAGAGAGTTTGTAGATCACATTTTAGAAGTGAGCCTAGTCTGGCCTTCATGGATCTTGATAGGGTCGACAAGAAACGTCGTGATGGGTGAGGCGTTTGTATGGAGTTGACGGAAATGTATTAATAGGTGTCTAGATATTATTCACCCGGAAGCTAAGCATGTGTCAGTGTTGGGAGCGAGGTGATTGATTGGTTCCTAGGGAAAACGGAACCGAAACAAAGTTGTGTAATGTCTCCTAGCTGTTTAGTCATTACTTGGATATAGTGGTCAGAGTTTTTGGGAAAAAGATGAGCCGAGTTGGCAGCTGTGTCATTTGCAGTTTGCAGATGAAACGACCCTGGTGTCATGTTCAGAGAAGTTATGTGTCTGAGTATCATGGATTGGATGCCGGGGATGCAGGGAGTTACTGTGGAAAAAATAAATGTTGTTACATGTTCGAAATAAGACGATACGAGGGGAATTATTATCCACCCAAAAGGAGAGTATTATTATCCGCCTGAAAGGAGAGTATTATTGTCCGCCTAAAAGGAGAGTATTATTATCCGCCTATAAGGAGAGTATTATTGTCCGCCTAAATGGAAAGTATTATTTTCCGCCTAAAAGGAGAGTATTATTGTCCGCCTAGAAGGACCGTATTATTGTCCGCCTAAAAGGAGAGTAATTATAGGAAATTCGTGATCCAACTACCGTCGCTCTCGTGTGGAGGAGGCTGCATTAGTTGAATTTTAAATGGAAAATAGTGGGATGGAAGTGTGCAAAATGTGGGATAAACTGAAGAGTGTAAAGAGCTTAGCGACATTGGGTAACGACGATGGGTATCGCAGGTGTCCCAACTATGCTCTAACGAGCTGTACCGTAGGGGGCGAGAACGGATAAGAGTAAAAATATAGAATATTTTCGAGATTATATCTTCTGAAAGTAATGACCCGAGTTATTTTGAGCGTTAGGATAAATAATTGCACTGTTCAAATTTGAGATGAGATGGAAAGGGGATTGGTGGACAGGGTGGATTCCCGTGTTTTGAGATGGTTCGAACATAGGGTTCGGATGAGTGGCGGGAGATGGGTGAAAACGGCGATAGAATCGGAGGTGAGGAGTCATGGGCCTAGATTAGAATTGATGTTTGGTTGGATGAATGGTGTGAAGCGGGCTGTAGTTTTGAGATA
>SDVV010015253.1:0-14575 GCA_016164225.1 Gammarus roeselii
ACCCTTGCAGAGGAGCAACATACATCAAACAGGGTTAGGAGCAGACCCTTGCAACGGAGCAACACGACATCAAACAGGGTTAGGAGCAGACCCTTGCAGAGGAGCAACACGACATCAAACAGGGTCAGGAGCAGACCCTTGCAGAGGAGCAACACGACATCAAACATGGTCAGGAGCAGACCCTTGCCGAAGAGCAACACGACATCAAACAGGGTTAGGAGCAGACCCTTGCAGTGGAGTAACACGACATCAAACAGGGTCAGGAGCAGACCCTTGTAGAGGAGCAACACGACATCAAACAGTGTCAGGAGCAGACCCTTGCAAAGGAGCAACACGACATCAAACAGGGTCAGGAGCAGACCCTTGCAACGGAGCAACACGACATCAAATAGGGTCAGGAGCAGACCCTTGCAAAGGAGCAACACGACATCAAACATTAGTCAGGAGCAGACCCTTGCAGAGGAGCAACACGACATCAAACAGGGTTCGGAGCAGACCCTTGCAGAGGAGCAACATATATCAAACAGGGTTAGGAGCAGACCTTTGCAACGAAGCACCACGACATCAAACAGGGTCCGGAGCAGACCCTTGCAGAGGAGCAACCCGACATCAAACAGGGTCACGAGCAGACCCTTGCAAAGGAGCAACACGACATGAACAAGGTCAGGAGCAGACCATTGCAGAGGAGCAACATACATCAAACAGGGTTAGGAGCAGACCCTTGCAGAGGAGCAACACGCCATCAAACAGGGTTAGGAGCAGACCCTTGCAACGGAGCAACACGACATCAAACAGGGTTAGGAGCAGACTCTTGCAAAGGACCAGCACGACATCAAACATGGTCAGGAGCAGACCCTTGCAGAGGAGCAACATACATCAAACAGGGTTAGGAGCAGACCCTTGCAACGGAGCAACACGATATCAAACAGGGTCAGGAGCAGACCCTTGCAGAGGAGCAACATACATCAAACAGGGTTATGAGCAGACCCTTGCAACGGAGCAACACGACATCAAACAGGGTTAGGAGCAGACACTTGCAACGGAGCAACACGACATCAAACAGGTTTAGGAGCAGACCCTTGCAAAGGACCAACACGACATCAAACATGGTCAGGAGCAGACCCTTGCAGAGGAGCAACATACATCAAACAGGGTTAGGAGCAGACCCTTGCAACGGAGCAACACGACATCAAACAGTGTCAGGAGCAGACCCTTGCAGAGGAGCAACACGATATCAAACAGGGTCAGGGGCAGACTCGGGCAGAGAAACAACACGACGTCGAACAGGATCAGGAGCAAACTCTTGCAAAGGAGCAACACGACGCAAAACAGGATGAGGAGCAGACGCGAGCAAGGAAGCGACAAGACACCGAACAATATCAGGTGCAGACTCGTGCTAAGAAGCGACACGACACGGAACAGGATACGATGCAGACTCGTACTAAGAAGCAACACGACAAGTTTCACGAGTAGGGACGAAACTATTTAAGGAAGCAGAGACCTCACTGAATGCGGACTTTATACAAACAAGACACGTGAGGCGGAGCTCTTGCTACGATGATTCAACTCCCAGGGAGAAACAATCCATCAAGGAAGCAGCACCCGAAACAGTCCATCAAGGAAGCAGCACCCGAAACAATCCGTCAAGGAAGCAGCACCCGAAACAATCCATCAAGGAAGCAGCACCCGAAACAATCCATCAAGGAAGCAGCACCCGAAACAATCCATCAAGGAAGCAGCACCCGAAACAGTCCATCAAGGAAGCAGCACCCGAAACAATCCGTCAAGGAAGCAGCACCCGAAACAGTCCATCAAGGAAGCAGCACCCAAAACAACCCACCAAGGAAGCAGCACCCGAAACAATCTACCAAGGAAGGAGCACCCGAAACAATCTATCAAGGCAGCAGCACCCGAAACAAGACTATCAAGAAGCTGTAAGTGTAAGTCAGCAGCAGAGCCTCTGTTAGGTGAGCAGTACTCCAGCAGGTGCTGCATTCAGCTGTTGAAGCGTCGTCAAAGAAGGCTTATCAAGATTTGCATAAACATAACCTGCTGGCGCGCCTCTTGGTCCCACTCTATACCGAGAAACCTCTCAACCGTCAGTTTAACATTTACTAACATTTACTGTCACGAAACATGACATTAAACTTGTTAGATTGTTACAAGATTGTTACAAGATTGTTTCAAGCTTTCATGAAAAATGTCGGTAGCAAATAGGCCAAATTCCAGAGACGAGGATTATGTTTGGATAACAATGTCGTGCGTGCCATTCACGTTTAATAGGCGACTGTATGTATACTTTTATCCGACAACATCGCGTAACTTTATAAAAGAGTTTTTCTAAGTGGAAAACTGCCCAATCATGGCTTGATGGTCATTGTTTGCTGTTGTCGTTTCTCTGCATAAAGTCCCAAGTTGTCGTATCCTCGTTACTGGAATATATGTAATACATAACCATTCGATGATCTCCTTAGTTGCGGAGTACGAGGAACTTGTTGCAGACAGGAACTCAGCCTCTGAAACATGTAGAACTTGATTTGATAATGAGTTACTTTCTGCTTGTGGAGCACAAAGAACTAGACACAACAGTACCCACAACACTACAAACAACACAGCACAAAGCACTAGACACAACAGTACCCACAACACTGCAAACAACACCACAAAGCACTAGACACAACAGTACCCACAACACTACAAACAACACAGCACAAAGCACTAGACACAACAGTACCCACAACACTACAAACAACACAACACAAAGCACTAGACACAACAGTACCCACAACACTACAAACAACACAGCACAAAGCACTAGACACAACAGTACCAACAACACTACAAACAACACAGCACAAAGCACTAGACACAACAGTACCCACAACACTACAAACAACACAGCACAAAGCACTAGACACAACAGTACCCACAACACTACAAACAACACCACAAAGCACTAGACACAACAGTACCCACAACACTACAAACAACACAGCACAAAGCACTAGACACAACAGTACCCACAACACTACAAACAACACAACACAAAGCACTAGACACAACAGTACCCACAACACTACAAACAACACAGCACAAAGCACTAGACACAACTGTACCAACAACACTACACACAACACAGCACAAAGCACTAGACACAACAGTACCCACAACACTACAAACAACACATCAAAAAGCACTAGACACAACAGTACCCACAACACTACAAACAACACATCAAAAAGCACTAGACACAATAGTACCCACAACACTACACACTCTCAAGCCTGTAGTAAGCCTTACAGTAAATTCAAAGTCAAGAAGTCAATTGACCCTTGAATAACTCGACGATAAATTGTTTGCCTTGAGTAACAAAACTTTCCCTCAAATTTTCATGACTTTTAAGAGCCCATTTTTAGCCGAGTTGGCTGATATCAATATTGAATAAATATTTAGTTTATTGAGACTAGAATCAAAAATGCAGTGTCCAGACATAGTAACATTAATACATAGGAGCAATATTCGGCATGTAAGCCCATTAGGCAGCAACAAGCTCATAGGACAAAGCATTAGGTGTAGCTGCTCTTAGGGCAGATGCATTCAAAAGCTATAATCTCTATAGCCAAATGCATTAGGTAGCTATAAGCCCCTACGGCAAATGCATTAGGCAGAGGTATTTGGTAGCTATAAACTCATAAGGTAAATGCGTCAGGACGCTATAAGCTCTTAGAGCAAAGGTATTTGGTAGCTATAAACTCTTAAGTAAATGCGTCAGGTAGCTATAAACTCTTAAGTAAATGCGTCAGGTAGCTATAAGCTCTTAAAGCAAAGGTATTTGTTAGCGATAAGCTCATAAGGTATATGCGTCAGGTAGCTATAAGCACATAAGATAAATGCGTCAGGTAGCTATAAGCACATAAGGTAAATGCGTCATTAGCTATAAGCTCTTAGAGCAAAGGTATTTGGTAGTTTTGAGCTCTTAAACTAAATGCGTCAGGTAGATATCAGCTCATAGGGCAAGGTAGTTGGTAGCTATAAGCTCTTGAGGTAAATGCATCAGGTAGCTATAAGCTCTTAAAGTAGCTACAGTACCGGAAGAACATTCTTTGAAGATAGCAGATTAACAAAGATAACAATTACTTCATAATTTGTATTTAAACATGTATATATAACGTATATTATTATAAGTCATCGGGAAGCGGTCTACATCAAAATACCATTCATAACATTAACATTGTGCCTGAGAAAGGTATCATTTGTTGTTCGATACCGACTACCTACGATACCGACACTGTCCAAAGATTCGTTAGAATCCTCATGCGACGGCTTGGGAGCGAGACTCGGGCGGGCAGTCAATCGACAAAGTTGATATCCTGCAGTTATTATGTCGCGTCGATTAAATGTCTCGCTCCCAAGCCGTCGTATGAGGATTCTAACGAACCTTTGGACGGTGTCGAGGATTAGTTCTCTGCTGTACAACAGCAACAGAATATTCGTTTATAGGTAGTCGGTATGAACAACAAATGATACCTTTCTCAGGTACAATACTAGTGTTATGTGATGTACGAAACAGACCAGGTGCATCACAGCGCTAGATGCACGAAACAGACCAGGTGCATCACAGCGAAATGATCTTGTCCCACCCTTCTATATCTTCCGCAATTATCTCCAAGCCCATATTTTCCATAACATTCCCCGTCTCGTCTCGTTTGACCAACGAACTGACTAAAGTTTCCAGGTCAAACGAGACGAGACGGGGAATGTTATGGAAAATATGGGCTAGGAGATAAATGGGGAAGATACGCGAGGGTAGGACAAGATAATTTGTACACGATTTCCAGAGACTTACCCGATTTCATTTCGCTGTGATGCACCTGGTCTGTTTCATGCATCTAACGCTGTGATACACCTGGTCTGTTTCGTACATCTAACGCTGTGATGCACCTGGCCTGTTTCGTACATCTAACGCTATGATGCATTTGGTCTTCTTCGCACATCTAACGCTTTGATGCACCTGAGCTGGTTCGTACATCTAACGCTGAGATGCACCTGGTCTGCTTCGTACATCCAACGCTGGGATGCACTTGGGCTGCTTCGTACAGCTAACGCTGTGATGCACCTGGTCTGTTTCGTACATCTAACGCTGTGATGCATCTGGTCTGTTTCGTGCATCTAACGCTGTGATGCACAAGGACTGGTTTGTACATCCAACGCTGTGATGCAACTGGTCTGCTTCGTACATCTAACGCTGAGATGCACCTCTGTTTCGTACATCTAACGCTGCGATGCACCTGGTCTGCTTCGTACATCTAACGCTGTGATGCACATGGGCTGGTTCGTACATCTATCGCTGTGATGCACCTGGGCTGCTTGGTACATCTAACGCTGTGATGCAGATGGTCTGCTTCGTACATCTAACGCTGTGATGCACCTGGCCTGCTTCGTACTTCCAACGCTGTGATGCACCTGGGCTGGTTCGTACATCTAACGCTGGGATGCACCTGGTCTGCTTCGTACATCTGACGCTGTGATGCGCCTGGTCTGCTTCGTACATCTGACGCTGTGATGCACCTGGTCTGCTTCGTACATCTGCCGCGGTGATGCACCTGGTCTGCTTCGTACTTCTGACGCTGTGATGCCCCTGGTCTACTTCGTACATCTGACGCTGTGATGCACCTGGTCTGGTTCGTACATCTGACGCTGTGATATACCTCATCTGCTTCGTACATCTGACGCTGTGATGTACCTGGTCTGCTTCGTACATCTGACGCTGTGATGCACCTGGTCTGCTTCGTTCATCTGACGCTGCGATGCTCCTGGTCTGCTTCGTACATCTGACGCTGTGATGCCCCTGATCTGCTTCGTACATCTGACGCTGTGATGCACCTGGTCTGGTTCGTACATCTGACGCTGTGATATACCTGATCTATTTCGTACATCTGACGCTGTGATGCACCTGGTCTGCTTCGTACATCTGACGCTATGATGCACCTGGTCTGCATTGTACATCTGACGCTGTGATGCTCCTGGTCTGCTTCGTACATCTGACGATGTGATGCACCTGGTCTGCTTCGTACATCTGACGCTGTGATGCACCTGGTCTGCTTCGTACATCTGACGCTGTGATGCACCTGGTCTGCTTCGTTCATCTCATGCTGTGATGCACCTGGTCTGTTTCGTACATCTAACGCTATGATGCACCTGGTCTGCTTTGTACATCTGACGCTGTGATGCACCTGGTCTGCTTCGTACATCTGACGCTGTGATGCACCTGGTCTGCTTCGTACATCTGACGCTGTGATGCACCTGGTCTGCTTCGTACATCTGACGCTGTGATGTACCTGGTCTGCTTCGTACATCTGACGCTATGATGCACCTGGTCTGCTTTGTACATCTGACGCTGTGATGCTCCTGGTCTGCTTCGTACATCTGACGATGTGATAAACCTGGTCTGCTTCATACATAGGTGTGTGGAAGACGAGAGAATGGGGAGGAGAACGGGGGTGTAGAGAAAAAGGGAGAGTACTATAGGTAGAAGACGATAGGAAGAGGAAGTGGGGATGTGGACGAGGACACTGATGGATGTGGACGAGGACACTGACGAGGGGAGGGGGACGAGGACACTGCACTTGCGCCCCCGTCAAGACTGTGACAGATAAACTAATACCAATTCTTTCATAATCAAATGTAATAGGTAAGTTTTTAATTGCTCAACATGCATGCTCTATTGCAGGATCTGTGTGCGGTGTGCTTCTATTGTTGTTAGAAAATCTCGAGCGACGGCTCCGGACCCTTCATTCCCTGCCCAGTTTAAAGGCTCGAGCAACGGGTTCGGGACCCTTCTTTCTCTGCTCAGTATTAAGTCTCGAGCGACGGGCTCGGGACCATTCATTCCCTGTTCAATATTAAACCTCGAGCGACGGGCTCGGGATCCTTCATTCCCTGCTCAGTATTAAGTCTCGAGCAACGGGCTCGGGACCCTTCATTCCCTGCTCAGTATTAGTTCTCGAGCGACGGGCTCGGAACCCTGATTATTCAATGCCGTCCAAAGCCACTAAAACCTCACCATCGCGACTTACTTACTATTCATGACATCGTTTGATTCTCAATTAGGGCTAAAGGTCTTAATAATCCTTGGCGTTTCTTTTATGAATAAAGAGACTCTCTCTTTTATTCTCCTCAAGCCAATCTTCTCAGCCAATCATAAGAAAGGTCCTCTAACAAAAAATGCCTGGTCCTTATATGGGACAAAACTCCCCATCATTTAGAAGAATTACAATATTCATGAACTTCTCTGGTCTATTCTGCTTGATTTTTTTAGGTAAAGCCCATCAACGTACGTATTAGCTTCTTGATATTTGTTGAGCCTTTTCAGTGTATAATGCATGAAACCACCATGGTTGGACAGCAGGCATGGAGCTACCATGGTTGAACAACTTCCATGGAGCTACCATGGTTGGACAGCAGGCATAGAGCTACCACGGTAAAACAACTTCCATGGAGCTACCATGGTTGGACAGCAGGCATGGAGCTACCATGGTTGAACAACTTCCATGGAGCTACCATGGTTAAATAACTTCCATATCATGGTTGGACAGCAGGCATGGAGCTACCACGGTTGAACACTTCCATGGAGCTACCATGTTTGGACAGCAGGCAGGGAGCTACCGTGGTTGAAGGCAGACATGTCTTTGAAATCCGTCCTCCTTATTATTTTTTTGCAATATTTGTCCATCTGTATAGATCAACCGAGAAAGGTCTGTGTAATGGGCTACTAAGGAGAATCTTAGTAGAGAGCTACCGAGGAGGATCTTGGCAGAGAGCGACCGAAGAGGGTCTGTGTAGAGAGCTAACGGAACGGATCTGGGTTGAGAGCTACCGAGGAAGGTTTGTGCAACAAGGTCCCGAGAAGATATTGTGGTGGAGAAGTTCTGGGTAGAGAGCTACCGAGAAGGGTATGGCTAGATAGCTACTGAAACGATCCGGGTAGCGAGCTACAGAAAACGGTCTGGGTAGAGATATATTGAGGGAGGCCTGGGCAGAGAACTACCCTAGGAAGGTATGGGTTAAGAGCTACCGAGAAGGGTCTGGGCGAAGAGCTACCGCGAAGGGCCTTAGTGAGCTACCGAGGAGGGTCTGGGTAGAGAGCTACTGAGAAGGGTCTGGGTAGAGAGCTACCGAGGAGAGTCTGGGTAGAGAGCTACCGAGGAGGGTCTGGGTAGAGAGCTACTGAGGAGGGTCTGGATAGAGAGCTGCCGACCAGGGTCTGGGTAAAGAGCTACCGGGAAGGGTCTTGGTGAGTTACCGAGGAGGGTCTGGGTAGAGAGCTACTGAGAAGGGTCCGGATAGAGAGCTACTTAGGAGGGTCTGGGTAGTGAGCTACCGAGGAGGGTCTGGGTAGAGATCTACTGAAGAGGGTCTGGGTAGTGAGCTACCGAGGAGGGTCTGGGTAGAGATCTACTGAAGAGGGTCTGGGTAGTGAGCTACCGAGGAGGGTCTGGGTAGTGAGCTACCGAGGAGGGTCTGGGTAGAGAGGTACTGAGGAGGGTCTGGGTAGTGAGCTCCCGAGGTGGGTCTGGGTAGACAGCTACCGAGGAAGGTTCACCAATGACAAGATTGACAGACATTCAAAGTAATCGTATTTCTCTCCATATTTTTTTATGAATCATTTGGGATGGTCTCGGTGTTCGTACATTGATACATATCATTTCCTGAATGAATCAGAAATGTTACAATGAAGATTTTCTGTACTTTTTTTCTCCATAAATGAAATTTTAAAAATGGGGCTCAGGAACTAGTTCGTCGCAAATGAGGCATGGGTGGGGCGGGGGTGGGGCGGGAGAAAACTGAATTGTCCTGTGTAAATAAAATGTATTTAGAGACTGTTTTTTGGTAACTTTTGACGATGTTTTCCGTATAAATTTCAACAGAAATCATTCCAATGCATTTCTTCTTTGTCGCGAAGTGAGAATATTAAATACCGTTTAAAGTATCGAAACTGAAATCGAGAACAATATCTAATGGTGTTCTATAACTTTAGTTCAGGTGTGCAGGAGGCCTTGAATGAAAAGTGACCCTAGGGAATCATTGAGCAGGAGCTATAGACACCATAAATAGGCTCTCCTCGCACTTTGTTCCCGCTATCCGTCCATGAAGATTGTATGCTTTTAAGTATGCAGGAAACGTGTATATGTATATACATTCAGAAAAATGTGCAAACTTCATACAGATACGGAAATTAGATGTAAAAAGAACAAAGCACATTAAAACTTAGCTCCAGCGTTGATTGTTTGACGAGACTCAAGGGCGGGATACAAATTTATATCAAGTTGAGTTATGCCATTTGAAGAGATTATTTATCCTCCTCACTCATTAACCCTTGACGAGTTGTAATAATAATAATTAACCCATGACGGGTTGTAATAATTAACCCATGACGGGCTGTAATAATTAACCCATGACGGGTTGTATCAATTAACCCATGACGGGTTGTAATAATTAACCCTTGACGAGTTGTAAAGATTCTCTCGACAACTGAGCAAATATACCGACATCATTCCGGATAATTAATTTTAATTATAATGATATTCTACATGCATGTGTGTGTTTTTTTTTGTATGAATGAATGTATGTATGTGTGTACGTATGTATGTACGTACGCATACATGCAGCAGTTTCCCACTAATTTGGACGCTGCCTAAAGTCGACTGACGCAGAGGAAACTCACAACATACAGCAACAGAGGGCGACACTGCAGTCGTATGTTCTATCCACTCGTAGAGAACGAGAATATACCATCAATATCGTTGGTGGACTTATTTAAATTATCACAGTGATGTCATCATCGGAAAAACCTATAGTTCGTAGCCAGGAATCGAACCCGACGTCGCTGGTACGCGGGACCAGCCGCAGTGCACTAGGCCATCCAAAACAACAAAAGTTTTGATTCAAGCTTTCGTGCACATTGTACTGTTTTTGGCTAGACGTGCTGGTCTCGCATACCAGCGACGTCGGGTTCGATTCCAGGCTACGGACTAAAAGTTTTTCCGATGATGACATCACTGTGATAATTTAAATTCTATCCACTGGTCCACGGTGACCATTGCCATGGTAGTCTATTGTAGGGTGCGGGGGTGGTTCGGGTGACTGGCAGTGGATTGTTTGTGGGGCTGGGTGTGGAGCAGCTGGCATCAGAGACGGGTGTGATGGGCTTGTGTGGGCCGCTGCCCCAGTTTGGCAGCAACTGGAAGAGATATAACACCATATCACAACCAGCCTTAAGCAGGGATGAAGTGCATAACGAACTGTGATGAGCTCGCTCTTTTGCTGCGCCCATGCCATCACAGCCTGTCCATCCCCTTCCTCATCCATGCCATCACAGCCTGTCCATCCCCTCCCTCACCCATGCCATCACAGCCTGTCCTTCCCCTCCGTCACCCATGCTATCACAGCCTGTCCATCCCTTCCCTCACCCACGCCATCACAGCATGTTCATCCCCTCCCTCACCCATACAATCGCAGACTGTTCATCCCCTCCCTCACCCATACTATCACAGCGTATCAATCCCCTCCCTCACCCTTGCCATCACAGCCTGTCCATCCCCTCCCTCACCCACGCCATCACATCATGTTCATCCCCTCCCTCACCCACGCCATCACAGCATGTTCATCCCCTCCCTCACCCATGCAATCACAGCCTGTTCATCCCCTCCCTCACCCATACCATCACAGCAAATCAATCCCCTCTCTCACCCTTGCCATCACAGCCTGTCCTTCCCTCCCTCACCCATGCCACTACAGCCTGCCCATCCCTTCCCTTATCCATGCCACTACAGCCTGTCCATCCCTTCCCTCACCCATGCCATCACAGACTGTCCTTCCCCACCCTCACCCATGCCATCTCAGCCTGTCCTTCCCCTCCCTCACCCACGCCATCATAGCTTGTCCATCCCTTCCCTCACCCATACCATCATGGCCTGTCCTTCCCCTCCCTCTCCCATGCAATCACAGCCTGTCCATCCCTTCCCTTACCCACGCCATCACAGCTTGTCCATCCCCTCCCTCACCCACGCCATCACAGCATGTTCATCCCCTTCCTCACCCATACAATCACAGTCTGTCCATCCTTTCCTTTCCCTCACCCCCACCCATGTCATCACAGCCTGCCCATCCCTCCCCCACCCACGTCATCTCAGCCTGTCCTTCTCCTCCCTCACCCATACCATCACAGCCTGTCTATCCCCTCCCTCACCTGCGTCATCACAGCCTGCCCTTCGGTCCTTCGCTAATGTCATCACAGCCTGCCCAACCCTTCCCTCACTTATGCCAGCACGGCCTGTCCTTCCCCTGGAGCTACCTCCCTCACCCACGGCATCACAGCCTGTCCATCCCCTTCCTCACCCATGCCATCACAGCCTGTTCTTTCCCTCCTCACCCATGCCGTAACAGCCTGTCATTCTCCTCCCTCACCCATGCCATCACTGCCTATCCTTCCTCTCCTCACCCATGCCATCACAGCCTGTCATTCCCCTCCCTCACTCTTGCCATCACTGCCTGTCCTACCCCTCCTCACCCATGCCATCACAGCCTGTCATTCCCCTCCCTCACTCTTGCCATCACTGCCTGTCCTACCCCTCCTCACCCATTCCGTCACAGCCTGTTTTCGAGAGAGCAATTTGTGAAGGGGCATAAAACTGCAAAGTTAGAGTGTTATCACACGGGCAGTAAAGGGATAAAGAGAGCTCGAAAACTTTCTCGTCCAATAATCAGGAGTCGGAACAGCGAAAAAACTGACTGCAGTGCCCTTTTAGTTCTTATGGGGAGGAAACTTAAGAACTCACTGATGCAGAGAAGCTCAACTCTCCCATCCATGAACAGGGGGAGCGATAGGAGGGGGGGGGGGCACCCTCTATAAGGTCTTCCCCCTCTGCGGGGGCCTTCCCCTCTGCGAGGACCTCCTCACTCTGCGGGGGTCTCCCCCTTTCTAGGGGCCTCCCCCTTTCGGGCGGCCTATCCCCTTCCCAACATCCTCCCCTCCTCTCGGCAGGGCTGGTCCCGAGAGGGGAAGGGCAAGCCCCCTGAAAAAGGGGAAGCGGTCTGGCCCCTCGTGAAAAAGGAGGAGGGGGCGTCTTGTGGGGTGGGGACCAGCCGAGATGAGGGAAAATCACCGAAAGGCCTCCGGGAGGGAAGGGGAGGCCCTTAAGTGGGTGAGTCAGCCCCCCTCCTACGCTACCCATTCTCTTGGATGAGAGAGGGAAGCCCTCCTCATCGTTCCCAGCGTTCGCAAAAAAATCGAAGCACTGCTACTTCGTCCTCGTACCCTACCCTAGCATCGGGGAGAGTGACACATGGTTTTCCACTTCAAGGGTGTCCCAAGCTGTGTTTTCCAAGAGAACTCTGGCCCTGTCCTCCCGATAAGTCGGCGGCCAAAAGTGAGGGGTCGAATAGTGGCTCTTATGGGTCGGATAGCGGCTGGAAGAGGTCGTAGGGCGGCCCTGGGTGCTCAAAAACGGCTGTGAGGATTCGGAGGGTGGCTCTGAGTGTTCGGAGGGCGACTTTGAGGGGTAGGAGAGCAACTGGGATAAGGCGGAAGGCGAATGCGAGGGTTGGAGCGTGGCTCTGATGGGTCGGAGGCCGGTCTTGAGGGGTCGGAGGGCGTCTGTGATGGTGCCCGTTGCTGCTGCTGCCCAACCATGACCTTGTATACATTTACGAACCAAACATCATATAGTTACAAAGCCATCCAAACCATGTCCTTGTATACATCTACGAACCAAACATCATATAGTTACAAAGGCATCCAAACCATGTCCTCGTATACATCTACGAACCAAACATCATATAGTTACAAAGGCATCCAAACCATGTCCTTGTATATATCTACGAACCAAACATCATATAGTTACAAAGGCATCCAAACCATGTCCTCGTATACATCTACGAACCAAACATCATATAGTTACAAGGGCATCCAAACCATGTCCTCGTATACATCTACAAACCAAACATCATATAGTTACACAGGCATTCAAACCATGTCCTCGTATACATCTACGAACCAAACATCATGTAACTACTTAGGCTTCCTAACCAAAACCGTGTATACGTCAACACCAAACACCATATTGGTGCTAAGGCTTCTATGTCATGACCTTGTATAAGTCTTTCTTAAACTCCATATAGCTGTTAAGGCTTTCAAACCAATACCGTGTACACTCCTACAGCAAAACCAAAGAATTACCAAGACTCAAATCCCCCACAAGGTATCTGTTTAATTTTACAACACCCAATAGTGACGACAGGTTATTATTCACATAATAATTATTTTTCCAAAAATATCAGACCTGTTCAGCAGAGGTGCAGGGATGTTCACCATTACCACTTCATTTTATCGCGGAACATTAGCTGGTACAATGGTATATGAACTTCGGCGTGCATAATGATCCCTAAACATTAACTGGTACAATGGTATATGAACATTGGCTGGTATATTGATATTTGAACATTACCTGGTACTGGTACAATGGTCTTTGAACAAAACCTGGTATAGTGACGTTTGAACATCACCTGGTATATTGGTATGGCGCAACACCTGGTGTCCTGGTATATTGGTATGGCGCAACACCTGGTGTACTGGTCTCAGTAACACTCATCAATCGGTGTCGTAAATCATGGAATGTATCGTCGCAACGAACGAACAGTGACCCTTCTGACCACGGCTAGTGAACTATGAACACGCTGGTTACGCATAGTCTACGCATGATTTAGTTCAGGTTGAAAACCGTGTCATCTCATCTCCCTCCTCCTTCGTCAGAAAGAGCATATCATGTTAAGATGGCAGAACACTCAGATATCCCTTTATTAATCCTCCCTCATACGCCACGAGCATATTAACTCTGATTAACATGATGGAAATAATCATTTCCTATTGTATACCTCCCTACCAATTACGTTACCGGCTGGCATTGCCTGCATAGAAAGGTGGTTCTAACTGCTGAGTCTTTAAAAAAGATGATAGCTAACTCTTGTACCACGTTGGTGTGAGAACCTTGAATGCAGGAAAAGTAGATGAACACAACCTAACATTTAATGACCTGTCAAGAAAAAATGCAATAATAAATGTTTTGATGCTTCACTATAAGTAAAAAAAAAACATACCAAGAATCTGAAGTGCTTACCTGGACCCAATTATTTTAATGACCGACAATATACGCAAGCTGGGGATTTTATAACATCAATAGTTCTCTGACGCTCAATAACACGAGGGCTCACACGGGAAGGAGGCTTTAGATATAAAGAAGTGACTGAAACAAGGATTACGATGTTGACACTAAGTGATAGCTCCTGTCACAGCGTAGACACTAAGTGATAGCTCCTGTCACAGCGTCGACACCAAGTGATAGCTCCCGTCACAGCGTAGACACCAAGTGATAGCTCCCGTCACAGCGTAGACACTAAGTGATAGCTCCTGTCACAGCGTCGACACCAAGTGATAGCTCCCGTCACAGCGTAGACACTAAGTGATAGCTCCTGTCACAGCGTCGACACCAAGTGATAGCTCCCGTCACAGCGTAGACAC